>PVJH01006852.1:0-97975 GCA_004026705.1 Nesogale talazaci
TGCTGAAAAACTCAGCTTATTCATGAGTATATGAGAATCTTTTCTCTTTTTTTAATCATTTTATTGGGGGTTCATATACCTCCTATCACAATCTGTACATACATCCATTGTATGTCAAGCACATTTGTGCATCTGTTGCCCTCCTCATTCTCAAAGCATTTACTTTCTATTTAAGTCCTTGATATCGGCTCCTCATTTTCCCCCTCCTTCCCTGCACCCCCTCCCTCATGAACCCTTGATAATCTATAAATTATTATTTTGTCATATCTTGCACTGTCTTCTGTTGCTGCCCTCCCACTTCCCTGTTATCCATACCTCAGGGAGGAGGTTATATATAGATCCTTATAATTGGGTTTCTTCTTTCGACCTCCCCTTCCCTCCACCCTTTCAGTATCACCACTCTCACCGCTGGTCCTGAAAGGATCATCTGCCCTGGATTCCCTATGTTTCTGGTTCCTATCTGTACTAGTGTACATCCTCTGCTCTAGCTGGATTTATAAGGTAGAACTGGGATCATGATAGTGGGGAGGAGGAAGCATTGAAGAAAGTTGTATGTTTCATCACTGTTACACTGCACCCTGACTGGTTTGTCTCTTCCCTGCAACCCCTCTGTAAGGGGAGAAGAAACCAACACTTACAGTGCTCATTGGTGCCTGCCCGGTGCCCCAGCTTGTGTTGTGATCCCCTTTGTCCTTGCCGAAACACCACCACCTTTGCTCCACAATGTCTCTGGCATCAGCCTGGTCGCTGGGAAATTTAGGGTCCTGGACATGTGCTTGGTGTGCTTGTGGGAGTCGCACTTAGCCTCAGAGCCATTAAAGAATCCCCGAATTGCCAAACACCTTGCGCATGACTGCTGAGGCAGCTGACCTCATGGAGACTCTCATTGCCCTGGGGGCTGAAGGTCAGGGGTTCAGCTGCAACATCTTTCCACCCAAGACCCAAAGTGCCTTTGCAAGGCTTTCATTCCAGTGTCTATCTGGAAGGGTAAAACAGAATAGGAATAACAGTGATTCCTCAAGCAAACCCTGAACTTCCAGGACAGGTCTCGGCATTATTCGGGAAAACAGTGAGGACCCTCACAAATCTTACTCAGACCAAGTTCACGTCAGGCTTTCAGGGCATCTCTGAGGAAGCCACAAGCTGAATGAGATTAGATACGTGAAATCCTGACAGAATCCCACAACAACATCAGTGACTCTGTCACCAAGAACAAGCTGGGCAGCCTCTCTGGCTGCCAGAAGACCCTCACCGATGGCACTGAGTAGTCCAGAGACATGGAGATTGTGTGCAGTGGTGGCAGGCTATGGAGAATGGACAAGATCAGTGCTGAGGCCCTGAGAGGTCTGAGGGTTCATGTCCTAATCACCAGACTGACCCCATTGATATACTGCAGGCGGTTCATGAAGGGCGATGAGATAATCACCATGGGCAAGACCTGTCAAGAGTTCCATGTCCACTCGCTGCCCAAGAAACTGGATAAGGCAGAAGCGGAAGCCCATGTAGGCAAGCTGAATGTGAAGTTGAACAAGCTGACTGCGGTGCTAGCCCAATGCTTGGACATGGCAGTGGAAGGCCCTTTCAAACCTAATCACTACCATTACCAAAAGCCTAGGGTGTCCTTCATTTTCCAACTGGCAGCCCTGCAAGGGTCCAGTTCGCTTTCCCAACAACAAAGTGGCACTAACCAGACATTGGTTTGTCAATGGCCCCTGCCATGTTTCTCATACTATTCTGTGTGTGACAAGGCGGCATTAAGAAACCAGTCCCACTGCCCTGGCCATGATGAAGGGAGATGTGATAAAGAGAGTCACATGAAATCATGAATTCTGGGGTCTTAGAAGTGCTCATTGAGTCTTTAGACTAATGTTTCCAATAGTTGTCAAAGTCCATGCACTTCACATCTAGTTCTCACCTGACGTTAGGGACCCATGCTATGTGCTTGGTTTACAGTTCATCTCCACATGACAGGAAAGAAGGAGCATTTGAAGAGCAGAGTGGAGCTGTGAGGGTTTGAATGCCGCTAAGGCCCTGGTTTAGTGCTCAGAACAGTGAGGTTTGCAATTTTTGTGCCTATTTTACAGGAGTTAGAATAGCCGTCTTGTGCAGCTAAGGGAGAGGAAGAGAAGTTACACCCAGAGGTAGAGATAAAGGTCAGCCACTACTTTGTAACATACTGGTTCTTATCACAACCCTGCATCAAAAAATGTTGATTTGGTTAATAATGTTTAAAAGAGAGCAGGAAACATGGGCTCATAATAAAAATCTTGGTGCCAGAAAAAAAAAAAAAGAAACTACCACTTGTCATATTATTTTGGTGTAGTATCAAAGAACATCCACAATGATCTCAAATGATTATTAAAATATGACTTTTCCAGGTACTTGAAAATAGAAGCAAATGTGAAAATCCAGAGATAGCCTATTAAACCAGAGATCTGGGGTGACCCAGGGTTCCAAAACAGGTAGGAGATCTGAAGCAGGTCAGAGACCCTTGAGCAGGCAAGAGCCCTGGAGCAAGCCGGAGATCCAGAGCTGGCACACTAATAATATATATATATATATATATATATATATACATATATATATAATCCAAATCACTGCCATAGAACCGATGCTGACTCATATCGACACCACTGTGGGTTTCCAAGAGGGAACTGATGATGAGAGTAGAAAACTCAGTCTTTCTCCCATGGAGCTCCTGATTGCTTTTGAACTGCCAGTCATGCAGATCACAATCCAACGCATAAGCACTGCACCACCAGGGAGTCTTTGCACATGTACACCTTCACTCTTTCGATAGAGATATAGAAATGGAGAGATGATGTATAGATAATATGTTAATATAAATATATATAGTTGAAATTGACTCAAATCCAACAAGAGTGGTGATGATAATATAGTAACAGTATTTTATTCTATCAAACATTGGTTTACCATGACTGGATATAGACTCGATAGCATATGCCAGCTGTATATATATGGATTTCAAAAAGTTCGTAGGATATGTGTATTATAAAAAAGCCAGATATGGATTTCAAAATTTTTTGCACCAAAATAGACTCACAAACTTGTTATAACATATCTGAATAGAATCTAGTCTGAGGCACTAAAAGATGAGACGTCAGTTTGAAATGAGCCTCCATCAGAGTAACATGAATTCCACTAAAATGAAAGGAGATGTAGGGCAGAGGGTTGGTGAAAATGGATCTTAATCTAACCACAGGCTCTGGAACTCCCACCAAGGGGCCCTGACTTGCATAAATCTGGATGAAACAGTGGGAGAGACTCTGATAGAATCCACCTGTGTGCAATTGCTAACAGGACGCATTGTGATTCCCATTATGCTGCACATAAAACCAACCCTCTGAAAAGGAGGAGACAATTTCACTAACAGCAAGAACCAGGAATGGGGTGTCTCTTCTGGATCTTTGTGCAGTGAACTTCCTGAGTCCAGCAGACACCTATGACATCAAAGGGGCAGCAGCAGAACCAGGAGCAGAGCATGAAACACAATGGTGGACTTCCCAGCCCATGGAGCAAGTAAAACTTTGGACAGAACTCTGTCTTGAGTTGGGTGCCTATGGGCATTTCATGGGGAATTATAGGCATCCTGACTCATGCAACTTTTAATATTCTTCAAAGAACTTGGGTACTTCCTGGAACAGTGAACCACGAAGATGAGACAGAGAGAGAAAAAGTTGTAATGAAGACCTTTCATAGTGTAGTTGGTTGTTCCAGTAGATGAGAAGGACGTGGAGCTGAGCCCCGGTGGCGTAAGTGGTTGAGTGCAGGACTGCAGCCCGCAGGCTTGGAGGTTCAAATCCAGCAGCGGCTCGCAGGAGCAAGACTGGGTAGCTCCCACGACCACCAATGGGCAGTGATGCTCCCCCCCAAAAAAAAACAAAAAAAGGACATTGGATACAGAGAACTCCCTTAGACAGATGCTGACCTCAAGAGAATTTGCAAGACAATTGTTGAGGCATCGAGTTACTAAGAGAAACTTGAAAGCCTTTGCTCCCATTCAAGAAATGATGACTTTTGTGCAGTTTGCCAATGACAAAAGCGATTATGGCATGGGGCTTGAGTTGGGCATGGATTTCGTCTGCTATGGTTCACACTATTTTCATAAAGTCGCCGGCCAGGTTTTACCTCTTGCCTCTAATCTGCTGAAGAGGAACCTGTTTGCCGAAGTCATTGAAGACCATCTGGCAAACAGAAGCAGACATAGACCAACTTGCAGCTTATATCCTGCCTGGTTCTGTCTGGTATATATTTTAAAGCATTAGTTTGATGTGTGTATGTTTGTTTTTATAAATCAATCTATAATGCACGGATTCCTCTTCAGTCTCTCTTAGTCAATGTCCAAAATTCACATGTATATGATGCATTTGAAATACCATGACTTATTAAAGGTCAGGCTCACTTTTGTTCTCAAAGTGACATTCTAGCTATCAGCACTTTAAAGAGATTTTGTGCAGATTTACCTAATGTAACTAACTAATTAAAGAGTTATGACTGTTTTAGTGACTAATTTTTCAAAAAAAATCATTTTATTGATGGCACTTACAACTCTTATCACATATATTTGTACATATGGTGCCACCATCATTTTCAAAACATTTTCTTTCTACTTGAGCCCTTGGTATCAGCTCATTTCCCCTCCCCCACCCTTCCTTATAATACCTTGGTAATTTATAATTTTTTCATGCCTTGCATTGACCACTGACTCATTTCACCCAATTTTCTGTTGTCTAACTCCTTGAGGAGGGGGGGACATATAAATGTAGATCATTGTGATCAGTTTCCCCTTTCTCCAGCCCCCATCTTCCCCTTCCCCTCCTGGTATTGCTTTTCTCATTATTGGTCCTGAGGGGTTTATCTGTCCTGGATTCCCTGCGTTGTAAGCTCTTGTCTATACCAATGCACATACTCTGATCTAGAAAGATATTTAAAGTAGAATTGGGGTCATGACAGCAGTGGGTGGGGTGAAAGCCTTAAAGAACTACAGGAAAGCTGCATGTACACCCAGACTGGCTCATATTTTTCCCCCTGGGACTCCTCTGTAAGGGGATGTACAATTGTTTACAGGTGGGTCTCCACTCCACCCACCCCATCATTCACAATGATATGATTTTTTTGTCTGGGTCTTTGATGCCTGTTACATGATCCTATCAATACCTTATGATCACACAGATTGGTGTACTTCTTCCATGTGGGCTTTGTTGCTGCTCAACTAGATGGCCGCTTGTTTATCTTCAAGCCTTTAAGACTCCATATGTTATATCTTTTGATAGCTGGACACCATCAGCTTTCTCCACCACATTTGCTTATGCACCCATTTTGTCTTCAGCGATCCAGGAAAGTGAGCACCACGGAATGCTTATTAGAACAAAGTGTTCTTGTGTTGAGGGAGTGCTTGAGTGGAGGCCCAATTTCCATCTGCTGTCTTAATACTTAACAAATATATGTTACATAGATCTGTTTTCCTATTGTTATATTTAAATGTATCTACATATGTACATTATCTGTATTTAGATATCTGTCAATGTCCTTTGCCTCCTTGTCCTTTCCTCTATTTCCTTTTACTTTCTTCTTATCCCTCTATCATGTTTGGCCTTTTGGGGGGTTTCAGTAGTTCCTGTGGGCTATGTTGCCCTTGATCAAGCCTCACCAAGTATCCTATACCCTCCCATGTCCCCTTGGAACCACTGGTCCTGGTTGTTTTCTCCTCCAGATTGTTTATTCCACCTTACTTATCTAGATAGTCATGCAGTGACAATAATGAGCACAAAAACAGACAAAGGAAAACATAACAACAATAGAAAAAAAACAGCAGCAATAACAGCAGCAACAATAACACAGAAAGAAAGAAAGAAAGAAAGAAAGAAAGAAAGAAAGAAAGAAAGAAAGAAAGAAAGAAAGAGATAGAAAAGCCTATAAATAGTTCCAGGTCTGTTTGTTGACCTTTAGGATTTTTTTTGTGTGTGTGAAGTCTGATGGGGTGCCATGCCCTGACTCCAAAGTCTATTTTTAGTATTCCTGGGAACTTCATTGTTTTGCTCCCCTTCCTACTCTGTTGCAAGACCTTAGTGTTTTGCCCTGCTGTGATGGGGCCAGATCCAGCATAATTCCCACACTGTGTCTCCAGTTTTGTCCCAATAGCTCTATGGACCCATGAGGGATGGCATGTCTCACAGTCGAGCTGGCCCTATGTTCCTCTTTCTGCATTGGCAGCTCTTAACAGGAATATCGTCCAGGGGCTTGGTGAGCCACTATATGAACCCCTTTCTCTCCTTCCCTCATCATTTGCTCCTGATCAGAAGTGCTCCTCTCCCTGAGCTGCAGCTTCAGTCCTCTGAAGTACTTCTATTCTGCCAGGGGAGGTCCACATAGGTGGGATTAGGGCCAGCCCCACTACACTTCATATTCACAATGGGAACAAGTGCAAATTTTGTTTTGCATATAGAGTCACTGCAGGGGCAGTGAGTTGTTTAATGCAGTCCTTGTTGTCAATGTTTTCAGCAAGTAATACCTCAGACAATGAATAACTTCCTATTTGGTTGTTCTTAATCTGAAAGCTCCAGTGAAACCTGTTCACTGTGGCTGACTCCGCTGACATCTGAAATACCAATGACTTAGCTTCCAGTAACATGGAACCATACAAACCTCCACAGTACTACAAACTACAGACAAGTGGGAAAACCTGCCTTGGAAGAAACACAGCCTGGGTGCTCCTCAGAAGCAAGGATTGTGAGACTCTGCTGTACATACGTTGCACATGCTCTTAGAGAGGTCAGTCCTTGAAGAAAGACTGGTTAATTAAAGGGGCAGCCAGAAAAAGAGAAAGGCTCTTGGCAAGACGGATTGGATTGATACAGGGGCTGCAACAATGGGCTTAAACAAAAGAACGACTGAGGAGCTGGTGCCAGACTAGGCAGCATTTCATTCACTCCTTTTTCTACAGTGTCGCTATGAGTCAGATCATCCACATCAATTCATTTTCTTCATGGCCAAATGGGAAAGGATAAATGAGTAGCAGAGCCAACACCAAAATTTATCTTATACAATTAGTTCAGCTTATGCATCTAACAGAGAAACAGATGGTTCAAAGGTGCCAAAACCTTTGCCCCTTGTCGCAGTCATACACTCGTGTCAATTTCATGATTGGGAATGTAGGGGTGGAGCCCAGCCTGTCAATCTGGAGATAGCCAATGAAAGTTCTGGGTGGGCATGGCTTTCTCCTGAGAATTCTGGGAAATCTCACAATATTTCTCCCATGGGTGTGAGAGACTTACAGCTGGGTTCTTGGGAGGCATTGCAGTTGACAAGACACAAGGCGGGCTCCCTGTGAGACATCCTAGAGGAGAAGTCACAGGGGCTTACCCTGATGGAACCAGACCTCATGCCGGAAAAGTCACATGGAGACTTCTGTCAGTGCTGAGATGCTTGAGAAACCCAGAGAGGCCCCTGTCAGTGCTGAGATGCTTCTACCACCATGGATACACAAGACTCTGCATACACTTGCCTGCGATTGTCCTGGCATCATTGCATGTCCTTCGGAAGTCTGAAGAGGTCTTATGGATTGGTAATGGACATATGGGCTAATGGACTTATGGACTTGGACTGGACTGGGTTGGGATGCTTTCTCAATGTTCAATTCCTCTTGTATATAAACCTCTCCCTTATATCCATATGTGTGTTTATGAATTTATTTTTCTAGTCTTCCTGAACTAATAAACCTCTCTAAGAGCTGCAGATAAGAGGGGCATTTTCAATCAAAATTTGGATAAGTGGAATCAAAATCCTAAAGCATATCAAAAAATTGTCACCAAAGACGAAACATGCCTTTACTAATATGATCTTAAAGATGAAGGAGGGGCTACCAGGTTAAAGTGGACCCATGAAAACCAAAGGTCATGAAAATAATTTGGAGGGATGTTTGAGCCATTTTGCTTGTTGACTTACCAAAGGGTCAAAGAATGATAGTAGCTGCTTATGATGAGAGTGTTTTGAGAAAGTCGGCCAAAGAGTTGGCAGGAAAGCTTCACCAGAGAGTCCTTCTCCATCATGACAATGTTCCTTCACATTCCTTTCTCTCACCAGACAAGAGCCATTTTGCAAGAATTTCCACAGGAAATCATTAGGCATCCACCTTGCAGTCTGATTTGGCTCCCTCAGACTTCTTTCTCTGTTTTCCAATCTTTAAAAGTCTTTAAAGGACACTCATTTTTCCCTTCAGTTAATAATGGAAAAAAACCACTGCATTGACATTGTTAAATTCCCAAGATTGTTTGTCTGCTGTTAGCATTTACAAAAGAGTCTTGATCTTCCTGGTGCTGATGTTGACAAATAAGCTCATATTTTTATATTCTGCTTTTCACACACTTTTTAAAACCTTCTTCTGTATATGCACACACACATGCATGTCAAAAAGTAGTGCTACAAACATCATCGAAACCTTATTTCAAATATAAAAATGTGAAGCTATTGTTTCTCGACATATTCTCCACCTAGGTCTACACAATGATGACAATGGTGCTTCCATTTTTCTATCCCCTTTCCCAAGGAATTCTTGCAGTCTATGACCTACAGCATATACCAACAGCTGTCTTGATGTCCTTGAAGAACTCAAAACCTGTGTTAGATTTTGTTTTAATGCTGAATCTGAGGAGCAAAAGGAAGTCTGAAGGGATAATGTCAGCGATGAAGGGTGGATAGGGTAGTTTATCATCAAAATTATCATAGGGCAGCCCTGGCCACCCATAAAGAATAGCAAGATGTGTTGTGGCGATGAGGCAAAGTTCTGACTTCTCACCAAGTGAGTAGTTTTCAATTTTCTTAAAACTTCATAATAGGGCATTCTGGGTCACTGTATGATCATACTATCAAAATTACTCCATTGTGATTTACCCCCCCCCCCAAAAGCATTCACAATAACCTTCTGAGCTGACTGATCTATCAGGAATGACAGTGGCCCAGCAGAACCTCTGGAAGTCATGACTTGGACTGAACCTTCTTTCTGAAGGCACTTGAAGAAGTCTAAGGAGAGATTATTACTGAGAGACTAGCCTGAAGCCATCTATGGGTGACAGAGACATGTTTAAACACATTTTGTTTGAATTAGACTGTGCTTGTATGAACTGGAACCCCGGTAGCACTTTTTTTAAATTGTCACTTGAGTGATTACTTTTTTAATTATGCTAAAAATAAACACAAGAAAGCATCCTCCAATTCAACAACTTCTGCATGTATGATTCAGTACCATTGATTATACTCTTTGTGTTGTACAACCATTATTGATATCTTTTTTGAAATTATTGCCCTGCCATTATCATAAACCCAATGGCCCTACATGAAATCTCTTCTGCCTCCTTCAACCAGGGTAACCATTGGTTTCTTATTTTCAGAAGTCTTCTTGGTATAATATTCATATATAAGATCATTGCCATAGTTGTTGCTTTTAAAAGGAATTATATACTCATCATTGCAATCCATTCTACTGCTCCACCACCTCCCCCCCCCAATAACACTGCTTGTTGACAAACCCTCTGTGTAAAGGGAAAATGAGTCCGTTTTATAACAATAGGAAAACCACATGCTGAGTCATGGATGGGGCATTGTATTGATTGCACCATCATTGTAAAGTTTCTTAAGATTGCCAACCATGAATTATGAGGGATCTGTTGGAAACCATTCCACTGTAGAGACCTCCAAGTCAAGATATCACTTCACAGCCCATTCATTCTGAGAGGATTTTGATTGCTTGGTTTGTTTACACAGATGCTATTCCCGAGAACCTTCTCCCAACTCAGGCTTCATGTCCAAGCTTATTTTAAAAAAAATACTTTTACTAATGGTTATGCCGAGCCTTTCTCTAAAAATATCTTTTTTATTAAATGCAGGCAGAGATTGACTTCTTGATGTATTATTTCTTTTGGGACTCATGGTACATTTTCCAACTTCAGAAATTGTTTTTCAGACCACAGAAGTATCAGATTAAACTAATGCGGTGACTACCTCAGGACAGTAGTATTTTATTCTGTTTTCCTTCCAAGAATGTAACTGTTAATCGTGACTGCAGCCATTTATTCTTCCCTTTACAATTTATTAACTACAGGAGATTGTATTTCATTTTTCTCCATTTGAGTGCCCTTTGTGTTTGTTTTCATGCAATAGGGACAAATAGTTTGGTTGTGTTTTTGTTTTATTTGAAGGCCTTGTTCTATTTTAATTACAAAAGCGTTGATATTTGAATGAAGGCAGCACCCTGTCTTTTCAGATAGCCAGGCAATATGTTCAAGATCTGTGTAACCATAGGAGGTACACAGATAATCGGTCTGGTGTACTTTAACAATAGCCCTTTGGGAATGCACAGGCTCTGATTTGGAACACTTGGTGTTGATCTGATTGCTGATGTCAAATGCTTTTGTTTTACACAGAAACAAATGGATCTCAATGCTGCTATTCAAGCCTTGATTGAATCAAATGCTGCCCTACAAATGGAGGTAATATATCTGACTTTATTTATATTGGCACGCTAGATATACAAATTAAATAGGACTCTTTTATTTTGCATGTGTATAAAGACCAAAATGTGGCTTTATCTCAAAGACTGTATCTAAAACAGATTGAAAATGTGGAACCATTTTCCAGGATAAAGTAAGCTGTTTTAGTACATGGAAATTAAAATATATACATAGGATGTTTTTAAGGATAACATTTAAAAACAAAGATGTAACATTGCTAAAGAATCTATTTATAAGAGATTTGGTACTCAAGAAGAAAATTGGTAAATAAATCTAAACACATTCCTTAAAAGGGGCTCAATCTATTATCGCTACTTATCATTCTTTTTCTGAGTCTAATTTGTATTCACTACATACTTTTTAAAGCACATCATTCAGTGGATATAGTCATCCTTAAGCTTTAAGTCAGTTGGAAAGCTAGACTTTTGAGTGTGAAGTTAATCTCTTCTGATCAAGTGTACAAAGCACACACATACATGCTGCTATTGAAGTTTACGGCGATTTTTACATCTCACTTCCAATTCACTGTACACAATGTTTTTGTTTGGGGCCCACACACTTAGAATGCTATTCTGTGCTTATTGACTAATGTGATTCTTATGACATTGGCAGAGCTACCAGAATACTGAAGTGACTTTGCTGGACCATAGTGCAGAAATATTCAAAACCCTGAACTACCTGAGCCATCTGTTGTACAGCATCAGGAATCCTCTTGGCACCCGAGACAACCCAGCGCGAACCTGCAAAGATTTGCTTAACTGTGAACACAGAGTGTCAGATGGTAAATGTTGTCTGGTTCCATTTTTGTCATTTTTGAGTGACTGAAATTCACAGTGCCTTTCTTCCAACTCATAGTCAGTTTGATAAAACTGCAGCAAGATACCCTTTAAATGCTATTAAGAACTAAATACTCTTTGAGGGAGACATGTGTCTGCTTTCTTACTGTCCTTGGGAAAGAATTCACATGATTAAGGTCTTCTATTACACAGTCTTAGGGAAGCCCAATTTTCCCACTCCATCTCCACTTAATTGCTTTTACTTTGTACTTGGAATGTAGCTCATTCATTCTAACCATAAAAGAAAGGAAATTTTCAAACTGACACTTGACATTAGTCCAACACAAAGAAATGTATCCTGGAGCTCCTTCCATCACATCCTCTATTCATGGAAGTATAGGGTTATTTTTTTATATAAAATGAATGTTAAATGCTACAATCTAGAATTGAATGGAATAGTTCCTCGTCCTTGGGAATTTCTCAGCCCCGTCCCTAATGCCAAATTCATTATTCAGAGGTGCAAAAGAGTGAATTTGGACTAGAACCTCCAAGGAAAGGTTTTTAACTAAGTAGAGCAGTCATTGGTTAAGAATGGAAAGCCCTGTCTGGTGCAATATGTCATTTAATTGTAATTTCTATTTGGTCTATGGTCAGTCAACTATACAACTATACAATCAAGATGAGAAATTGTTTGGTTTTTGTTCTGTTTTGCTAAAACTTCTAGTCTCAACATGATGATATACATGTTTTGGGGGCTAGAAACTGTTAAATTGTGTTTATCAATTAAATTGTATTAAATTGTGTTTATCTATTCATCTAACTTTATCTCCACTGCCACCAGTTGATTTTTGCTCAGTGGAGTCCATTTGTGTCAGAGCAGAATTGTACCCATTGGACTTTCCAAGCTGATTCTTGAGAAGTTGACCACCAGACCCTTCCCCCAAAGCACCTCTAACTGTAATGAGACCTTCAACCTTTCAGTTAGAGCCTAGCACTTACCCTCATGCAGTAGACATATATGATTGTGTGAGTTTGTGTGTCTGTACCTCTGTAAAATATCTGCTTCTATTCTAGGCATTGAATGTAAACATTTACTAATACTTAATTCTTATATCGATAGCTATTGACCTAGATTACTACAAAAATTAAAATAATTTACATAATTCAATTCCCTATAATAATTCTAAACTTATTCCCTCATTTTTGAGTATTAAACTCCTCCAGTTCTACTGAATTGAAAAAGAAAAAAAGACATGAAACATGTAAATCACTGTGAAATATAATTCAAGAGCTGATTTACTTGTAGATGAAATAACCAGTTATTTGCCTAATGCCATAAAACTCTTTATCAAAAATACTTCCATAAAAAGTTTACCTAATACAAGGAGATGAGCCAGTTAAGATACATAGCAATGTACTTTGCAACCTTCCTCTAGTTCCCAAATGCTGCCTCCCACCCACTATCATGACCCCAATTCTACCACATAAATCCAGCTAGACCAGGAGATGTACAGTGAAGTGGGAAACATGGGAAATTTAGGATAGATGATCCATCAAGACAAGTAATAGGAGTGGTAATACCAGGAGGGTAGAGGGATGGAGGAATAGAAAGGAAGAACCAACTTCAGGGCTCTACACAGTCTCCTCTCTGAGACATGAACAACAGGGAAGCAAGTGTTGGGACACATTGGACAGTGTATAGTATGAAAAAATAACAATTTGTAAATTACTAAGGGTTCAAGGGGAAGCGGGGAGGAAGGGAAATATAGGGAGCTGATACTGGGGGCCTGGAGGGAGGGAGGATGTTTTGAGAGTGATGATGGCAATAAGTGTGTAAATGTGGCCTGCATACAATTGATGTTTGTATGGATTGTGATGGGAGTTGTATGAGCCCCCAATAAAATGATTCATTTTTTTACCTAAATTAAAGATGAAAAAAAACTCAATGGCATTAAGTGCATTCAGACTCAAATTGGCCCTATAGGACAAAAGAGAATGGTCCCTAAAGATTTCTCAAGTTGTAAACTTTTGCAGGGCAGAAAGCCCAGCCTTCTCCCATAGAGCAGCTGGGAGGTTTGAAATGTCAACCTTGCAGTTAGCAGCCCAACATGGAAGCCACCATGCCACTGGACTCCTGACTAACCTAGGCAATTAAATTCCACGGGAAGTTTCTTTATGGCTTAAGACATTAAGCATTGTTTACTCCTCTTAAGTTGGCCCTAGCATGAGTGGAAATATTCACAGGGACAGAAACATGTGAGATAGAACAGATTACCATATATAATCATGCATAAGCAAAGTTTTGCAGCACATTATCTAGGCAGATTCTGTGGTAAAGTTAGGTGCTCCTGAAGATATTCGAATCAGTTTATACGCAAGTATAGATGGTATCCATTTAGATTTAAAAATCACCCCTAATGATGCCAAAAATAGATTTTCTGAAAATAACTGCCAGTCTGAAGTTAAAACCTCTAAGGAATGAAAGTTGATGATTGCAGCTGTCCCCTTCACCACTTTTCTCCCCTATGTAACTGATTCAGTAGTTCTCCAAGGGTGATCTGTGGACCAGAATCAGCTGAGGTGTTGTTAGAAATGCAGATTCTCGGGCCCCACCCCTAATCTAATGAAATAGCAGTTCTGGGAGTGGATACCAGGAATCTGTGTTTTAACTGATCAATCAGTAACTTCTGTATGTTGAGATCATGGTAATGAAGGAGAGTCTTGTGTCCTCTAACCTGACAACCCAGCAAGTGTACCTTTTGAATGGTTAACAGAAGAACAGTATAGGAGAGTTGGGAGTATTTGGAGGCAGCCCAGGATGAGCTAGAGGAATACGTGTTATGAAGTATGAGCGGGGGTCTTGAAAGTGATGAACTGCTCAACTACCAGACAAAAGATTCATGGTTGGAGCCTTCTTAGAGATGCATCGAAAGAAAGGTCTGGTGATCCATTTCTGAAAGGTCCCAGCCTTTAAAACCTTGTGCCAGCAGCAAAGGGAGACTGGCCAAGAACCTCTACCTATCCTAGAAAATGACATTTGACAAAAGCTATCTGATGTCTTGCCTTTTTTGCAACAAGAGAAGAGTGCTGCTCTGTCCTTTGCATGTGGAATAAGATATTTTGAATACTGAGTTGGCTCGTCTGGAAATTAAATGCTAGCTCAGGGCTTTTTCTTCAGAGGATTTCTGTGTTTGGGCCCCCCTTCACTGGCCTGCGCATGTTGTGTAACGAAAGATTGGCAGGCTTATAGCTAGCAAGAAGGACCAATTTTTTCTTTCCTTCCCAACACCTACTTTCAAAGAAGAATACAGAAATGATAACCATTTAATTTTATTTTTTCTTTTTAAAAACTATGTCTTATTTTTGTTAGCTTTAATTTTCAGTATTACAGTGTTTTGAAAAAAATGCTTCTCCATAAGGAGGTAGAGCAGAAATATGTGTATATGTTACTTAAACTTCAACTCTTCTAGTGACTGTATGACTTTAAACAATTAACTTTAACTTCCTGGTTTACTGTAAGTAAAGGCATATTTTTAAGTGTACTGTTTCTACAATGCCTTCAAGCAATAAATTCAACCTTTCTATCATCTTTGATTGGAATTATGAAATGCCTAGAAATATTTATCCACTACTAGTTTTATATAGTGCTTGCAGTTTCCATTTCTTCATTAATTGTAAAGATATTTACATTCTAAAGTTTTAAACATGTAAGACTGTAATGAGCATATATAAAGCATTGTGATTACTTGTAAAGACAGTTCAAATATCTTTGACATGGTGCTTCATTGAAAGGAAAAAGAAGACTTTCCACTTCTGTAAAGAGCGATGGTCTCATAAAGTCACAGGGGCAATTCAAGTCTGTCTATAGAGTGTCTGTGAATCGGACTCGAAGGCAGTGTGTTGGAGCTTTGGTTTTATTTAAATAACTATGGGACTATAAATTCACAGGAAAATACTGGATTGATCCAAATCTCGGATGTTCTTCAGATGCCATTGAAGTTTTCTGTAATTTCAGTGCTGGAGGCCAGACATGTTTATCCCCTGTTTCAGTTGCAAAGGTATGTATGAATTTCAGAATACATCGCAGTACTTGCCCTGCACTCATGGGCAATGAGTTTTAAAATGTCATCATTTTTATTTTGATCATTTTATAGAGGGCTCTTACAGCTCTTATAACATTTCAATTATCATTTGTATTGGGCACATTTGTACATATGTTGCCATCCTCATTTCCAAAACATTTTCTACTTGAACTCTTGGTATAAGCTCCTCTTTTATCCCCCTCCCTTTCCCCCACCCTACAAACTTCATGAATCCTTGATCAATTATATATTGTTATTATCATTTTGTGTCTTATCCTGTCAGTTGTCTCCCTTCACCCACCTGGCTGATATCTGTCCCCTTTGGGCGGAGGGCGAGGATATATCACTTCTAATACTTTTATAAGAATTAGAATTACATAAGTAAAAGTATCTTACTTACCTAGTGCTGTCAGAAAATAAGAAATATTACAAGCAGGTGGCTGTAAAGAATGATTTGTTTTCTCACAGTTCTGAAAGCTAAGAGTTCACTTTGAGGTTTAGGCTTATTGATTGCTTCTGTGAACCTCTGTCCTACTTTCTAGTAACTGCTAGTCATCCTGAGTTTTCCTTTATGTTCCTTGATGTATGGACTAGTGCAGTGGTCTACTCTGCTGTGTTTATCCTCAGAAAGGATTAGATTTAGCACCCACCATAGACTGCTAAGCATCACTAACTAAGCAGAAGGAAATCCATGTCTAAGCAATATCCCAACCACAGGTACAAGGCCAGGCATTCAATAAATATTTTGAGAGAACACAATTTAGTCCACAATATAAAGCAGTGAGATTCTCTGTCATATTCAAGAAAGCATTTTTAAAAATCTAATCTCAGTAAATTTTGACATTTTAATGGTGAATTTTTATAATGGGTAGAGCTTGACTTATTTTATTCATTATGTTTTCTTAAATTCTCATTCAACATACATTTTTAATACTTTTACCTGCATTAGAAAGAATACATGTAAACAGTGCCTGTGTTGATAATTGTTCCATGTGCTCTTCTGAATCAGTAACCTAAATTTTTGGTGATGGGTAGCATCATCATTAGAAGCCTTATGCACAAGGTTTGTTTGTTTTTGTTTTTTTTTTTTTGGTAACTGGACACAAAGTAATCTTTTTAAAATATTCATTTCATACCATTTAAAACTTTTTTCAAGTATAATTTGATGAGCCAAATGTTTCTAATGAGTGAAAGTTAGTTAGATATGATATTGGATGCTATAACAAGTTCTTATGAAAACTAAAGCCTACTTCGACTTTGTGTTGAAGACAGCACTGAATCCCTTTCACTTTATAATTCATTTTGCCGGCTGAGTATTATTGGCATTGCTAGATTATGTCGTCAGTTCTGACCTCTAGTGACCCCGTGCACAACAGGAGGAAACACCACTCGGTGCTGTGCCAGCCTCACAATTGTTCACGTGTTTGAGCCCATTTTTGCAGCCACTGGGGCAGCCCATCACTTCCGGGTTTCTTCTGTTTTGATGCCCCTCTCGTTTGCCAAACATGATGTCCATTTCCATGAACTGATCTCTCCTGACATGTCCACAGTAGGTGAGAGGCAAAGTCCCATCATCCGGGCTTAATAGGTTCATCTTGCAAAATAGATACGTTGATTCTTTTGGCGGCCCATGATACTTTCAATATTCTTTGCCATAATTCCAAGTGCATTGATCCTTCCTAAGCCTTCCTTATTCAGTGACCAATTGTACATTCATGGGAGATGAAGGAGAATGCCATGCCCTGGATCAGGCACACCTTAATCCTCAAAGGAACATCCAAGCATTCCAACAATTTAAAGGAGTTTTGTGCAGCATATTTACCCAATACAATGCCTCATTTGCTCTCTTGACTTCTCCTAACATAATCATTATTTATGAGCCCATGCTTGATTAAATCCTTGACACCAATCTTTTTTCCATTTATCATATCACATATTGGTCCAGTTGTTTGTTTTACATGGAGTTGTAACCCACACTGAAGGCTTCAATCTTTTAACATCATCATCAAGTGCTTCAAGTCCTTCTCACTTTCAGCAAGCAAGGTTGAGTCATCTGCATACCACAGATTGTTAATGAGCTTTCCTCAAATCCTAATGCTACATTCTTCTTCATATGATCCAGTTTCTTTATTTGCTCAGCATATGTATTGAATAAGTATAATTAAATATTAAAACCATGATTCATACGTTTCCTGAGTTTAAACCATGCATTATTCCCATGTTCTGTTTGACAGTTGCCTCTTGATCCATGGACAAGTTCCACATGGACAAGTTCCACATACATACAATGAAATGTTCTGGAATTCCAATTCTTCTCAAGGCCATTCACAGTTTGCTATGATCCACAGTCTAATGCCTTGGCACAGTTAATGAAACACAAATAAACATCTTTCTGGTAGTCTCTGTTTTCAGCTGAGATCTATCTGACATCAGCAATGATATCCATTGTTCCATGTCCTCTCCTGAATCTGGCCTGAACATCTAGTAGCGCCTTATCTATGTCCTGCTGCAAACATTGTTGAATGATCTTTAGCAAAACTTCACTTGCACATGATATTAATGATATGGTTGTATAACTTAAGCAATCTGTTGGGTCACCTCTATTTGAAATGATCACAAAAATCGATCTCTTCCAATCAGTAGGCCAAGCACCTATCTTCCAAAGTTCTTGGAATAGACAAGTGACTTCTTTCAGTATTTCATCAGCTTGTTGAAACATTTCAATGAATAGTCCATACATTCCTGGAGCCTAGTGCCTTCATTCAGCCTGGCATTCTTCCATCAGTTTCATTGATTCTTGCTCCTCATATGCGACTTCTTGAAATAGTTGAACATCAACTAATCCTGTTTAGTGTAGTGACTCTGTGTATTCTTTCCATCTTCTTTTGATGCTTCCTAAAACAGTCAATATTTTGCCCATAGAGTTTTTCCATATTGCAACTCAAAGCCTGAATGTATTCTTTCTTTTTGGTTTTGTAGCTCTAGAGCTTTGCACATTCTTGGAATTTGTTTGTCTTATCAAACTGTCCTTTGATATTTTCGGTCCGTCTCTTTGATTTCATAATTTCTTTCATTTGTCTTAGCTACTCTATAATTTAGAAACATTTCAGAGCTCTCTTCTGACATCTACTTTGATCTTTTAAAAATAAAACTTTTAATGACCTTTTGCTTTCTTCATTCCACAGTTTAGCGGGTCTTTTTTTAAATTAATGTTCAATGTGCACAATCTTCCTTTGAAATGTTCTTAAAATTCAACTGGAGTACACTCAAGGTTGCAATTTGGTTCTCATGAACTTGTTTTCATTTTCTTCAACTTCAACCTGAGTTTACCTAGGAGCAGGTGATCATCTGCTTCACAGTCAGAACCTAGCCTTGTTTTAGATTCTCTCCATTGTCTCTTCCCACAGTGGTAGCCTGTTTGATATTTGTGTATTCCATCTGGAGAAATCCATGTGTGTAATCATTGTGGAGCAGCATTGGTTGTATGTTTGTGCTGTCTCATGGGTGGGGGAGGTATATGTGATGAAACTGTTGGTCTTGTAAAGTTCTATCTTGTGATCTCCAGCTTCATTTTAATCACCAAAGTCATCTTTTCAACTACTGCTTCATCCTGTTTGTTCTCATCTTCTACAGTCTAAACACCAGTCAGTCCATGTACCAGTCATTATCAGCACATCTTGATGGCATGTTCTATTGACTTCCCACTGAAGACATTGATAAAATTCTTCCATTTATTTATTGCTAACTTTAGTGACTGGTGTACTTAAATAAATTTGAATTGCAGTTGTATCTAGTGGATTTCCTTTTTTCTTTTAGCTGCATATTATCAAAAGCTTAATTCCCACTGACAAAGAATAGATAGCCATGGTTTTTGTTCATTTTGCTCATCAACAAAAAATGTAATCTGTCAGTCTCTTTAGTAACTTATTATTCATGAGCCAGCGTGTTTCACTGATTCATCTCAATAAACATTCATCATTATTCCCAAAATGGAGATGGAAAGATTCCTAAGGAATTAATCCTCAGTTCTCTAGAAGTTTGTCCAGAACTTTTCCTTGGATTATAATAAAAGAAAAGTGTACAAGGGTGGCAGAGGTGGGGGACAAACAGAGATGATATAAACAGTATGTGTGCTGCACACCCTAGTTCTTTCCATGTCTGAATCAGGTCTCTCATTTTTCCTATCCATTAACTCAATCTGAAGAAACTAGAGAGATGATAGAAAGAATGCAAGGTTGGGGTCAGAGACTGACTCCTAGATTCTGCTCCCCTGCTAGCATGGTGAATGGTGCACTCAGCACCATGAGGCCTGCTCTGAACTCGTATTGCATTATTTGGCATCACTAACCTGCATAACAGTCTTTCCAGTCTCTGAGATAATCTACTCCCCCAGCAAGGAAATTAACTCAGAAATATATTTTTTTGATCCTTGTCTGTGAAATGGAGGCATCAAAACACTGAAATCTAATGTCTCTTTTGATTATCCTTCCATATTTTGTCCTGATGCCCCTTTTCCTTTCTTTTCTTTTCCAGAGAATTCCTATGGGTGGTAATGGGTTTTGTCAAGGTTTTTTTCCCCTTTTTAGCTTCATAACTAAGTATTCTAATTACATGTTTGGAGATTAATATAAATTCCTTTGTACACACTTTTTCTATTCATTTAAATTATGATTATAGCCCTGCTTGACTAATGCTAAAATAACAATAATAATGAGTATAAAGTTGAAAAATCTTCCTTGTTCTAGACTAGAAAATGTGCAATCAGATTTCCTAGCTCCAAATTTCCCTACATTATTATTCTAGGTACTTGTTCATACTTTAGTGTGTTGAATAGACATTTGTTAATGAATCACTATATGCCAGGCTGACAATGCAAGACAAATGTGTGCAAAAGTAAATGTGGTGAAGAAAGCTGATAGTGCCCGGCTATCAAAAAATGTAGCTTCTGGGGTCTTAAAGACTTGAATATAATTAAGTGGCCATCTAGCTAAGAAACAACAAAGCCCATATGGAAGAAGCACACCAGTCTGTGTGACCACAAGGTGTCGAAGGTTTCAGGTATCAGGCATCAAGGAAATAAAATTTTATTAGTGTAAATGAGAGAGAATACAGGTTAGGAAACCAAAGTCCCTCTATAGGTAATGAACTTCTCCTTACAGAGGGGATGAGGGAGGAGACAAACTAGTTAGGGTAGCAATGATAAAACTTACAACTTTCCTCTAGTTCTTCAATGCTTCCTCATTCCCACTACCACGATCCCAATTCTACCTTACAAATCCAGCTAGACCAGAGGATATACCCTGGCATAGATAGAAGTAGGAGACATAAGGAATCCAGGACAGATGATCCCTGCAGGACCAACCCTGGGAGGATCAGGGAAGGTAGAGTAGAAAGTGGGAACCGACTATAAAGAGCTACATATAACCTCCTCCCGGGGTACAAACAACGGGGAGGTAGGTGAAGAGAGACATCGGACAGTG
This sequence comes from Nesogale talazaci, assembly GCA_004026705.1. Lineage (NCBI taxonomy): Eukaryota > Metazoa > Chordata > Mammalia > Afrosoricida > Tenrecidae > Nesogale > Nesogale talazaci. The sequence goes on from PVJH01006852.1 coordinate 20,865, forward strand.
TAAGATATGACAAAGTAATAATAATTTATAAATTATCAAGGGTTAATGAGAAGGGAGGATTCAGGTAGGGAGGGGAAAATGAGGAGCCGATGCCATGGGCTTAAATGAAAAGCAAATGTTGTGAGAATGATGAGGGCAGTGGATGTACAGATGTGCTTGACACACAATGGACCTATGTATGGATTGTGATGAGTTGTATGAGCCCCCAATAAAAGGATTTTTAAAATAAATAAGCAACAAAGGCACCAGAAAAAAAAAGAAAATACATCCTGCGTATCAGATCTATATAATGTGTTTCAAAACTGTAACAAAATTACAGTTATGAAGTAGCAACACAATAATTTTATGGTTGGGGGTCACCACAACATGAGGAACTCTATAAAAGGGTCACAACATTAGGAAGGTTGAGAACCACTGTTCTATCCTCTAAGTTTTCTGTTGCCACATCTCAGAAGCTGCATATTGTTTCCATTATATTAGTTGGAGTTTGGAGTTGGGAGAGTCCAAATGAACTTCATTCATTTACTGAGCTCAGAAGCCACCCATCTCATCACTATTCACTGTCTAAACACCCCACTGTGGACAAGTGGACAGGGAAGTGGCTCAGGACTGCCTATTGGTTTCAAGGGATGGAATGGACAGATTTTTGAAGAAAACACTCTACTTGAACCTAAAGTACTTTCAGATGATTGCAAGGTAAGAGAATGGCACTTACAGAATTGTTCAATGTGACTAACTTAAACTTGATAAAACTATAAAAGACTAATGAGTGAGACTTAATTTCAACTTGTAATATAGATATGTCTTTTATAATACTAATATAACATAATAATTTATAATATTTTAATATACCTGAATTATTACTGCCATACAATTTTCATAATTGTTTATTTGCATACATCTTATTCTCTATTGATAATCATGGATCTTTATATGAGACTATGTTTTAATACATAAATATTCATTTTTATTCTACCCTATGAAACAATTACATCTCACCTGAATAAATAGCTAACTATTTGGAGGATGCATATTAAAAAGAATTCCTTTGGGTCTGAGCCCCAGTGTCATAGTGGTTGTTTGCGGGACTGCGGCCCACAGGGTTGGTGTTCAAATCCAGCAGCAGCTCTCCAGGAACAAGGCTGGGCTTCCTACTCCCACCAGGGCAGTGATGCCCCAAAACAAACAAACAAACAAACAAAAGATTTAAAAAGAGAATTCCTTCATGTATTTTCACTAGTGTAATTCTACAGCTCATTACTCCGTGGAAGACAAGTTACAAAAGTAAATTCGTTTTTATTCATTTTGTCAGTTCCCATGCCTGACGCCAGAACAATGGGGCTATCACTCCCATACAGAGTTACAATCTTGGAAATCCATAGGGGAAGCTCTACCCTGGCCTAAAGGGTCTTTTTGAACTGGCATTACCCCATGGCAGGGCATGTGGTTTCAGTTGGGTTATGCCTGATACCACCTATGAGCAAAATTGCAGATACACTGGCCTAACTAATTAGCATTTGAATTGTAGCCTATTTTTCTAATTTAAAATAATATTATTTTAAAAACCTGTCATTTTAAAGCATTCTGTTACTGAGCAGGTGGCAGCAAATAATAGCCCACAGACTGAGCCAGACCACCGCCTGCCTTTGAGACTAAATTTCTACTGAGGCACAGCCACGTTCTTGCATTATTTACTGTTTCTCTGTCTTCCTGCTACACCGTCAGAGTTGAATAAATGGGGCAGAGTCAAAATTCAGAAAACCTAAAATATTTACTCTCTTTCCTTTCACATTAAACATTTGCTGGGCTGAGCCCTGGTGGAGTAAGTGGTTGAGTGCGGGACTGCGGCCCGCAGGCTTGGCGGTTCAAATCCAGTGGCGGCTCTCAGGAGCCGCGCCGGGTAGCATCCACAACCACCAGAGGGCAGTGATGCACACACACACACACACACACACACACACACACACACACACAACCATTTGCTGACCCCGCGTACAGAAAGTAGAGTTGTCCAGCTATGTATGTGCCCTGCAACACCCCTACTTTAGTATCCCCTACCAATTCCATGTCCCACAGTGGGTTATGCTTCAGGTTGCTACCTGCAAGGTTAGCAGTTTGAAACCACCAACTGCTCTGCAGAAGAAAGATGAGGCTGTTTACTCCTGTAAAGGATTACTATCCCAGAACTCCACAGGGACAGTTCTACTCTGCCCTATAGGCTTGCTGGGCCAGAACTGACTCGATGACATGGCATTTGTCTTTACCATTTCCAGGAGACGCCTCTCTCACCCCTGCCCACAAACATTCCATTTGTTTGTTTGTTTGGGGGGGGGGGCGCATCACTGCCCTCTGGTGGTCTTGGGAACTACCCAGTGCTGCTCCTGAGAGCAGCTGCTGGATTTGAACTGCCAGGCCCCCCACGCCGCAGTCCCACACTCAACCACTTACACCACCGGGGCTCATTTGTACACAGTAGTTCCTTCAGGAAAAAGCAATAATGCTTGGGACATTAGAAAAATTGCAGTGAAACAGTAAGGAGCATATGATTCTTTATTCCCCATTTTAGAGCTCAGTATCACCAACAAATTCGTTCCATTTTGCCCAGAGCTTTTCATGACTCACTGGGTCCTCTGAAACACAATCTAAAAGGATCAGCACCTTAGTCAAAGCTGGTTTATAATATTCAGACCTCCCAACCCCCACCCCCATCCTACTTTTCCAGTCCGGGCTCTCACTGACTGTCGACTGTCACTACGACCAAACCGATCTAGGAAATAATAATAATAATAGCTACAACCGCTCTTACTTATTGAAGGCTTGCTGTCGAGCAGGCATTATTGGTTACATACATTACTTTACACAGCAGCTTTGTGAAGGAGTTGCCCGCATAAGAAGGTGACAGCACTGAGGAGGAATCTTCCCGGGACCCTGCAGCTCATGGGTAGATGGGCAAGAGGTTAACCTCAGTGTGGGCATATCCAAATCCACACGGTACTGCTAGAGAACTTTAATTGAAATTCCAGTTGATTCTCGAAATCCTGAGAGTGGGGTTTTTCTTGTTCCTGTTTATACGTGAGGAGCGTGGTGGCCCTAGATTTCTGATAGGTTCATTTCCACAGCCATCTCCTGCTTCCTATTACGTGACTGCCATTCTCTAATCAGGTGAAACTTTTAGGTGGATCTTGAGACCAAACTTCTGAGTTTATGGTAAGTCTTTCCTTGCCTGCGGCTGAAATGAGAAACTTAACACCTATGTCTTACCTTATTTATATCGCATGTGTCATAAATGGTTTCACATTATGATTATTTGTTTCTCTTCTCTCAACTAGATTTATAAGTTCATAGAATTAAACAGTCAGGGGCTGAGCCCTGGTGGCATAGTGGTTGTGCGTGGGATTGCAGCCCACTGGGATGGAGGTTCAATTCCAGCAGTGGCTCCATAGGAGCAAAGGCTGGGCCTCCTGCTCCCACCAACAGAGGGCAGTGATGCTCCCCCCAAAAAAAGCAAAAAACAAAAAAAAATTAAAAAGTCAGATTTCATTTATTCATCTATTTCCTGCCACACTATAAGATTTATTAAAATTTTTCTTATCAAATTAAGAATTATAGCTTGTGTAACTTTGCCAAATGTACTTTAGTATTCATTTCCAGTTGTTTGAAAGACTTAATAAATGGGTCCTGTAGTGTCTTAAACATAGGATTCTAGTTCTAATTATAGCTAACTAAACATAATTTTAGGCAAGTGACTTTAGTGAGCTTCGACTGCCTTCGCTGTACATTTAAATTTCTTGCTTATATAATCACTAACACTCTTTCAAAATTTTAAAATTCATCACACAAGAATGTGAATGAGTAAATGAATAAACTTTTGAATAAAAAACTCCATGAAACTTGTTAACTGTATGAGGGTTTCTGTACTTTATCTTGTTAGGTCTTTATCACAAAATATATATATATATATATATATATATATATATATTTAGGCATCACTGCCCTGGTGGTGGGAGTAGGAGGCCCAGCCTTTGCTCCCATCACAAAATATTTTATATTTTTGTTTCACAACAGAATTTCTTGGAAACAAAGGAGCATACAGTAGTCAGAGAAAAAGAAAGACATTAGAAAAAGGTATACTATAAATAAGGTGCCACGGAAAGTAAAATGAGAAGCATAAAAAAAGTGATTTGGTATAATTACAGCTACTTCTGATGAAGGCAATTCTGGTTATTTCCCGCTAAGGAACAAAGACGTTGAAAGGGTTCATCTCCTTTCATCCAAAAACATACTCATCCTTTTACAAAAGCTCATTGTCCTCGAGTCCATGCTGACTCACAGTGAACCTAGAGAATAGAGCAGAAGCTCCCCTGCGAGTTTCCAAAGCTATAGCTCTTTTAGCAGGACTAGAACGCCCCATCTTTCTCCTGAGGAGCAACTGGTCATTTTGATCTGTGGGCCTTGTGGTTAGCAACCACTTATGTAGTCACTAACCACTGCATCAGCAGCACTCCATGTTCATCTTTAAGAGGACCACATCAAGTGAGAGCAAACAGACACATACTGCTCAAATTCGGAGTAGAGACCCTCTTTCCTTCATATCTGGCTCAGTGGTCCACAGACAAGAGAACAGCCTGCCCTTTGCCTCTGAAAGTGAAAAATCTTCTCAATGCAATAAACAGAAAAAAGGAATAAACCCAGGTTTCTAACTATCTATCATAACTGCTATCACTTGTTGAGCACTTAATGTGAGTCAGTAATGATCCTAGGCACTTTCATCTCTAATTATTGACATAACTCTGCGTGGTCGAAAAAGGGTATTGTCTACCGAAATGACTGCTCATGGCACTGTCATGTATAAGGACATTGTATTCGTATTTTACAGATTCAAGATGGCAGCTGGCATAAGACAACATTCCTTTTTCATACCCAGGATGCGAGTCAACTTCCAGTGATTGAAATACAAAAGCTTGCTCATCTCAAAACCGGAAGGAAATACTTCATTGAAAGCAGTTCTGTATGCTTCCTCTAAAGTCTCTGAATTAGCTCAGAATTTGTGCAGTTGGCCAGGTTATTGCTGCAGAGGGGAAAATATGGACAGAGAAATCCTATCACTATGTAATACGTGGGATAAAGCATTGGCTAAGTCTTAATGCATCTCAGGAAGAAAAGACTTCCTCCTAAGAAGGAGAAAAGGCATTTTATAAAGGACTATGATTGATAAAGTATTTAATTCTTTTAAAAGTTATGTTGATCTGAGCTTTCTTAGAGAATTATGAACATGGAATTCTTCAGGGTATCCTGTATGTTTTCATTGTCGATAGGAAAGTACCCATTAGACAGCTGGAGACGCAAAACACCATGGGACAATACTGGCTAATGTTCCCAAGTGTGTGATGCTTCTGTCTAAAAATTATAAGCCACAGTCCTGTATGTCTTATTTTCCCAAACACTAAGCTGTATGCAAGTCCCCCGCGGGCATATACATCTTAGCCGGTGATACACTACCTCTTCTGTGTTGCCTTTTGTCTTGCTTGGTGCTCTTTCTCTAAAAAGGTGCTTGTGGCGCTCAGAGACTTTTGTTCCTTTTATTCCTTTTTTTTTTTTTTTTGGTCTTTGTCATTCAAGGGTGTACGTGCTGATTATATCAAGATATGTTTTGGTGGTTATTTTAATTTGTTTGCTCACATACTAATAATAACAAGGAAAACATTATTTATGTGAAGACCTAGTTTTGTTTTAAAAATCCCTTTGTGGCTATGGAATCACAGCCAGCACATTGTATTCTGTGCTTACATGCAAGAAAAATAAGAGGTTTCTTTTGTTTTTCTTTGGTTTTTTTAATTGTTGTAAAAAACCTTCCAGGCCAGCTACTACATCTGGTAGTAGGTTTGTGTTAGTGTTTGGGAATTATAATGTACTGTTTTAAAAATCCATGATCATCTGGAATGATATATTGTATATATATTTTGTAAAGTTTTAATTCAGCAAACTTTTGAAATTGCTGCTTGGTTAAATTATAAAAAACATTACACTTCTGCTTTTTAGAACGTGTTTTGTACTGTTCATGGACTTTATTTTGCTGTTTTCAAATTTAATGGGTTGGAACTGAAAAGCATTCACTCTACCAGTCTTTAAAGCAATATGGGGGGGTGGAAGAGGGTGGGTACCAGGGGACAATATTTTGATACTTAAATTAGGCTCAATTCAGTTTCCCCTTCTAGTCAGACAAATAAATGTTAGTTCAATGTTAAAAGAAAAATTGTATATCTCTCAGGATTCAGAAAAGCTTGTTCATTCATTTAAACAAACCATTAGCTACAGCAAGACACACTTACCTATCTATAATAAAAATGGGCTCTAAATAATTTTTAGTTGAGTTGTTGTTCTTTTGTCACTATATTCTTTCACTATAAATTATACCATACTAGCATCTTTCTGTATACTGGTCTCACATGTACATTTACCTCTGTATGTTCATATTATGATTTTTTTTCACATTATGATATTTTAAATTCCATTTAAAATATGCAAAAGAATTTGAGGATCTATATCCTATTTGTACAAAATGAAGCCATGGCAAAAGTGATAATGTCCTGTTTTGGAAAAATGCTTTCATTAAGGGAAAAAAGTTCCTCCCATATGAAAGAAATTGCAATCTGTATTGTAACTTCAGTATACTTGTCATCCTTCTGGTAAAAACCAACCAACCAACCCCCCACCCCCCCCAATTAGCTCCGAGACATAAAGCATTCAGGTAAGAAATTAAGGTATATGCATCATGCTTATTAATAAGGGGCTTACAAAAGTTTGTGGAAATTAGAATTAAAAGATAGTAGGATTTTTTCCACAAAATTTTGAAGTCTTGTCTTATATTCCTGAAATATTAAATATAAGCAAATGTTAGTTTCAGATCAGGCAGTATACTGTGTAAGTTTAAGTGTATTATTTATTCCTCGGTGCCTCAATTTATTCAATGTAAAATGGAGACAATAAAAGTGTCTTTCTCATTTGACATCCTTTGCTTGTCAGTTGATCATATGTGATAGCTTCTATGTGTCTGTGATGTTGGAAGCTCTGCTATTGATCTTTCAAATACCCATGTTGGACAGGCTTCATTGCAGCTTCCCGACTAAGACAGACTTGAAAGAAGGGCCTACAGATATACTTCTAAATACATGTGTGCATTAAAACCTCAAAATTAGTAGTAAAACATTGTATGATGTAACAGAAGATGAGAACTTCAGGTTAGAAGGTTTCAGTCAGACACAAGGTATGGCTGCCAGAAGAACTGACTCCTCAAGGTAATGGGATAGTTGGAGGGAGGCTTTGGAGACCATCATGTGTGGATGTGGCAACAATCTAAACAGGAAGAAATAGCAGCAAACATGCATGAGTGATTACAATGCGAAATGTGCAACAAACAATTCTAGGAAAATTGGAAGTCAGAAATAAACTGAAACACATAGAGATTGAAGTTGTAGGCATCAGGAATGTGAAATGGACTGGTCTTGGCTATGGTAAATCTGTCAATCAAATAATCTGGTAGGTCTACAGCAAATAATGGGAGAGAAATTATATTGCGTTCATTATTCGAAAGAACATTTTAAGGTCCATTCTAAAATGTTCAACGATAACAACCACACATTTACAAAGAAGACATGGTAGCACAACTATTATTCAAATTTATTATTCACTGACTAATGAAAAAGATGAAAAGAACTGGAGTTTTTCCAATTTCTGCAGTCTGAAATTAAACATGCTATCAAAACACTGATAATTACAGGTTCTTGGAACATGAAATGTTGAAGCAAAGAAAGATCAGCACTTTGAAACTATGACCTTATAAATAGAAATGATGTCAGAGAGCACAAGGGACAATTCAAAAATTTCATTGCAAATGCTGTTTGTCGACAACATAAATAGTGACTACACATGAGCCTCTTCAAATGAAATAACCCAAAAATAAAATCAACCACATCATTATAATCAGTCAGATCAAGACCCAGGGCCAAGTATGTGCTTCATTTACCATTCAGTACTGGTGTGCAAATTCAACTTACATCGGAAGAAAATCGAAATAAGTTTATGAGAACCAAAGTACAGCCTTTAGTATATCTCCTGAATTTATACAATCTCAAAAGTGATTTGTTGTATTAAGATTTAACAGAGCACCAGACATGCTAGGGGGATGACATCAAGGACATCATCACACATGAAGATTACAAAGTAGAGTTTAAAAAACAGGCAAGAAAGAAAAGACCAAAGCAGGTGTCAAAAGAGATGTTGAAATTTGCTCTGAAACATAAAAAGAATAGTAGAAATGATGAAGTAAAAAAGCAGAACAGCCTCCCCCCACCCTTCCCCACCAGAAGAATTCACTTCAGAGGACAGCACAGAAGGTACCACTCAGGGAGAAGGGCGCATCTACTGAGAGCACACAGGAGCAAACAAAGAGGGAAGAAGAGAGAGTGGAACACATTATGACCCACCAAGCACCAAAGACAATAGAACTGCTCAGAGGAGCCAATGCACAGAGAGAACCATCGAGTCGGCCCCCACATGAGAAACGAGGCCCTCACAGACCAACAGCACTACAGGGGACAACTCTGAAGACACAGGACGGAAACTGTGCCCACACTGAGGCAAAATGCTAAGGATGAGTAACAGAAAACAAAGGGAGCAAAGCAATGAAGGCCCCAGGGAATAGCAAAAATAGACTTTGGGACCAGGGTGTGGTACCCCACCAGACTCAGAAAACTTACCTAAAGGTCAACAAACAGACTTGGAACTATTTAAAAGCTTTTCTTTTCTTTTTTGTCATCAGTTTTTTGTTGCTGCTGCTTTTGTTTTCTCTTGTTTTGCTTTGCTCTGTCTTCTTTTTAGGCTGTGTTTTGTTTTGTCTCTAGATATCTATCTAGATAAGGTAGAAGGGATAAATAAGCTGGAAGAGAAAATAACAGGACCTATGATGTTTCATGAGTAGGGGACTGGAAGGCAGTGTGGCACCAGAGAGGGGAGGTGGGGGAAAGGAAGTGGGTGTTAGCAAACCCAGGGATTAGGGAACAAGTGCTCTAAAATTGATGGTGAGGAGTGTAGGATGACTAGCAATGCTTTATCAAGATCAATGTAACCAGGAGGAATCACTGAAACCCAAATGAAGACTGAACATGAAAGAGGGACAAGAGGAAAGTAAAAGGAAATAGAAGAAAGAACTAGAAGACAAAGGACATTTATTGAGGTCTAGATACAGGCATGTACTTCTAAAATATATTTATAGATACCTATGTATTTATTTATATTAAATATATTTATAGAACTAGATCTATGCACATATATTTATATGCTAAGTATTAAGATAGCAGATTAACATTGGTCCTCTACTCAAGCACTCCCTTAATGCAAAAACATTGTTCTAATAGCCTGGCATTCGTGATGCTCACCTTCCCAACACTATTGCTGAAGATAAAATGGGCACATAAGTAAAGGTGTTGAAAAAAGCTGATGGTGCCTGGCTATAAAAAGATATAGCATCTGAGATCTTAAAAGCTTGAAGATAAACAAAAGGCCATCTAGCTGAGAAGCAACAAGTCCATATGGAAGAAGCACACCAATCTGTGTGATCATTAGGTGTTGAAGAAATCAAGTATCAGGCATCAAAGACCCTAAACAAAAAACCATGTCAATGTGAATGAGGGGGAGTGCAGAGTGGAGACCCAAAGCCCATCTGCAAACATTTGGACATGCCCTTACAGAAGTATCATGGGAGACCAGCCAGTCAGGGTGCAGTATAGCAACATTAAAACACACAACTTTCCTCTAGTTGGTTAATGCTTCCTCCCCACTACTATCATGATCCCAATTCTACCTTAGAAACCCAGCTAGACCAGAACATGTACACTGGTACAGACAGGAACTTGAAACACAGGGAATACAGGATAGATAAACCCCTCAGGACCAATAATGAGAGCAATGATACCAGCAGGTTATGAGGAAGGTTGGGTATAAAGGGGAAACCAATCATAAGGATCTACACATAACTCCCTCCCTGGAGGATGGACAACAGAAAAGTGGGTGAAGGGAGAAGTTGGACAGTATAAAACATGACAAAATAGGAGCTGAGCCCTGGTGGCACATTGGTTGTGTGTGAGACTGCGGCCCACTGGGTTGGCGGTTCAAATCCAGCAGCAGCTCTCCAAGAGCAAGGCTGGGTCTCCTACTCCCACCAGAGGGCAGTGATGCCCCCCCAAAAGAACAGTAAGAAAAAGACATGAAAAAAAATAATAATTTATAAATTATCAAGGGTTCGGGAGAAAGGGGGAGCGGGGAGGGCAGAGAAAAATGAGGAGCTGATACCAAAGCCTCAAGTAGAAAGAATATGTTTTAAGAAAGTTGATGACAACAAATATACAAAGGTGCTTGACAGTGATGTCGTGGTAAATGTTAAACAACAAACTCTGTACTGGTGGCTAGAAAGAGGGCCCTTGATTTGTTGCACTTGCTTACTTTCATGATATAAATTAACACGTGGCCAATTTCAAACTAACAACATATGTCACTAAATATGGAGTAGAAGAAATACATATATTGGCTTTTGCAAGCTAGTTTAATTTGGTTCTAGCACACTACTGGCTATAGATTATTGGCGTGTTGTATTATTTTGAAATATCTCATTTTATCTTTACTTAGTTTATTATGATAAAGTCAACTTTGTTTAAACTACTAATAAAATTTACCAGTTTTCTTTATAGCTAGTGTGTACACAGAATATTCATTTCCTTTTTGTATTTATGCAGGTATATTTAGAGCATCATACAGTTGAACATTTTAAATCAATTTTGACAATGTTGTATTTCTAATTGAAGTATTTTTAAAATTTATTATCATTACTGTTATATTTACATTTAAAACTACAGCCTTGCTAATATTTTTTGTCTAATTTTTCGTTTGTTTCCTTTTCTCTTTTCCTGCCATTCCTTATTTGGTTCTAAAAAAGTTTTATTATTATTACTTCATGTTCCCTCCATTAGTTTGTAAATTATATACATAATTTTATTGTTCTTTTGAGATTGCTCTAGAGACTACAACATGCATTCTAGATTTTTTATAAATCTCATAAAGAGTTACATATAGGCTCAGAAAACACAAGGACCTTTAAACACTTTAATTCGTCTATTTTTCCTTGATGTTGTGGGCTATTTTCATGTATTTTAATTCTTTAATTATTTTTACAAACTCTTATGAGGATGATGATGAGAATAACTACTAAATTTTTTAATTAACAATGTTCATTTCACTTCATCTATTCCTTTTACCCTCACCTGTATGAGAGCCCTGGTGGTACAGAGGGTTATTCATGGACTGCTAACTGCAAGGTAAGAAGTTCACAACTAAGAGGCACTCTCCCATAAATGGTTACAGCCACAGAAACTCATATACCAAACTCACTGCCACGGAGTCAATTCTCACTCACAGTCACCCTATAGGACAAGGTCGACCTGCCCTTGACAGTTTCCCAAACTCCGATGCTTTTCAGGAGTGGATAGTGTCATCTCTCTCCCTCGGAGCAAATGGTCTTCAAACTACTGTCTTACAGGATTGCTAGGAGTTGAAATCTGCTTCATGGCTGCTAAGAGTGAGTTTTGTGCTTTGTTTTTTCCCCTTCGTTGCTATGATTTTATCTGGACTGATTTCTTCTTGTGGAAAACTGCCTAAAGTTTGTCTTCCAATGTTTATTCTGGTTATAAGTCATCTGTACAAATTTTTGCTTGAAAAACTTTCTTTGTTCTAGTGGGCGTTTTAGTTGGGTTTCACTTCAGATTGTCATTTGTTTTCTTCTGGGGCAGGTAATATCCTATTGCCTTCTAGCTGCCATCATTTCTCTTAAGAAGATAGCTCACACTTTTATGTTTGCTCCTTTGAAAGTATTTGCCGGGGGGGGGGGGGGGGTCCTTTAACCTGCTTTCGTTTTTAAACTTTACTACACTGTGCGTAAGGTCATTTTCTATGTAGTTATTGGCTTGGAATTCAGAGATTTCCTTAAAAGAAACCCACAAGGCCTTGATGGGAGGACCAGGAGGCCATTTTACACAGTGAAGATGGGCAGTTGGGGACCCTCCAGAGTAGCACACCTTTGCCCTACAGTGGGTTGGTCTGAGTCAGAATCAAGCCCACAGGTGGGGAAATGGTTTGGTTTGGGTTTGCATGCTGTTTTAGCCACACTTGAGATTTTAGTTTTAGAATTTTTAATCAAAATTTTTGCTTCAACTTTATTTTTAGGCATCACTGCCCTCTGTGGGAGTGGGAGGCCCAGCCTTGCTCCTGGAGAGCTGCCGCTGGATTTGAACCGTCAAGCCAGTTGGCCGCAGTCCCGCACACAACCACTACAGCACCAGGGCTCAGGCTTAACTTCTTATAAATTCCAGCTCCTTGGTGAAATCTTTCATCTTCCCACTTACCATTTACTTTATATATTAATTGCACAGACTAAAGTCCATATTTGATTGTTATAATATCTGTGAGTCTGAAAAGTCTATTTACATTGTCTATTTTGTTTCAGTTTCCAGTTATTTGTTCTTAACTCAAAGAATATTTAATATCTTAAATCAAATACTGGATAGTATGGATGAAACTTTGTGAAAGTTCTGAATGATAACGTTTCCCTTTCAAGAAATTGTTTCAGGTAGTTGGGTCCAATTTTAGGTAGTTGGGTCAATTTTAAGAGTTCTGGAAGCTGATCTATGACTAGCTTTCCATTATTTCCATGTGTTATTCTCTCGGATGTCTCCACTGAAAGCTAAGGGTGATTATAAGGAAGTCATCTGTCTTGATGAGCCCTGAACATGTTTCATTTTTCACTAGTTCCCAGTCTTAGAGACTACATAAAAGCTCTAAGCCTTTGATTTTCTGAGTTTTCAATGCCCCAAGGGAAAAAAGCACACATGAGAAGATACAATTCACTTCAATGTACTTGCTTCTTCCTTTGTAATTCATGTTGCACGGAATGTTAAATGGTGTGATTTGTATAGTTACCTAGTGCTTCCATAAAAAGTATACCACAAGTAGATGACTTTAAAAAAAATACTTTAGTTTCTCACATTGAAAAGGATTAGAAATCTTAATCAGGTTACTGGCGCAGAAAAATGGTTTTCTTTTGCCTCTTTCATTGCTTCAAATCGTAGGTGTTCCTGAATTGATGGACAGAGTGTTTTCCACTGTGTGTCTTACCCTTCGTGTGTGCTTCCGTGTCTGGTCTGCTCATTTTATAAGATGCTACACAGAAGTGATTATGGTTAGGGAAGCCACATAAGTATAGCCTCATTACCATAAAAACATCCTTTTCCAAACAAGGTCATAGTGACAGATACAGGGTGTGTGACAGTAGGTAGACTAGAGAAATAAATTCACTGTAACACTCACATCTGTGTAAGACAGCTTTGTATTAAAGAGAAATTGTATATTGAGAATATATCCAAGCTTGAGCCAGATCAAGTCTGTAAGTCTGATTTTAGCCCATATGTCCAATACTAGTCCATAAATTCCTCTTTAGACTCACACAGCACATGCAATGATGGCGAATACAGGAAGATCACAGGCCCGGGGGTTAAAAGTCCTGTGACTCCAGTAAACGTAGATACATCTCTTGGACTCTGGCTGCCATGTGGCTTGTCAACAGGAAAGTGAAGCAGAGAGTGAGGAACACACCTGCCCAGAGAAATGGAGGAAGTACCCAGAATCCTCATGTGATGCCCATGTTCATAAGGAGACATCAAGCTGTGATCTGATTGCTAGGCTAGACTTCACCCCTTCACTCTTAATAGTCTCAAGTTGACACAAGATTATGTAACTACCACAAAGGAGTTAGGACAGCAACACAATTTTTTTGTGGAGCACATCCCAATCCATAACATTACCAAATAGCTATGATTAAAGTATTTATCTAGTTTTTATATTTGTTTTTGGCAGCAAATTTGGCCCAATATGAACAATTCTATTGCATCTAGGCTGAAAAGGGAAACCTTGCCTCTTCTTGCATTTTTAAGTAGTCACATTGCTATTATAATATTAAGCTTTCTCACAAACTGCTTGGAGCTAATACCGTGAATAAAATATAGAATCTTTTAAACAATATTTTAATTGAATCCCTACTCTTTTGTGTTACTGTTGTCTTAGATGCTACATCTTCATATAGACAAAATCCATTAATGTAAGATCATAAATTTTGTTTTAAACAATTATACACACACAGAGAAAGAGACAAATATGTATATGTATATCTTTAAATTACAATAAGAAAATTTTTGATGTGCATATTTTTCCTGTGTAGCCTATAGGTCAAAGTTACCATTGAGTATTGTTCTTCTTTAAGTATTTTCTTAATCATCTCTTGTCTCTAAATCAAAACTAAATTTACTGCCATTGAGTTGAGTCTGACTCAAACAGCCCTGTAGGACAGGGTAGAATTGTCCCTATGCATTTCCAAGAATAACTCTTTTTTTGTATACATATTAAAACATTTTATTGGGGGACTCTTGTAGCTCTTATCACAATCCATACATCAATTATATCAAGCATATTTGTACATATATTGCCATCATTATTTTCTAAGTCCTAAACTCTGTAGACAATGGAAATTTCCATACTTTCTGTTGAGCCCTTAGCATCAGCTCCCCTTTTTTCCCTCCTCTCCCCCACCCTTATGGACCCTTGATAAATTACAAATTGATATTATTTTCATATTTTACTCTGATTTTCCTCCCTTTCCCCATGGTTTATGTTGTTCATCCCACTGCTGCGGGAGCGGGGGAGGATGGTGGTTATGTGTCAAACATTGTAATCAGTAACCTCTTCCTCCTCTCCCCACCTTCCCTTTCCCATCCTGGTATTGCTGCTTCCATTCCTATTCCTGTATTCCTTTGGTTGTGAACTCTTATCGCTTATCTGTACCCATGCTTATGCTTCAGTCTAGCCCACAGTGATAGGCCTCTGCCCATGCCCTCCCTCAATTCTAGAACACTTTATTCTAAAATCCTAGCATTCTGGGATGCTCACCCTGCCAGCATAATTGCTGAAGATTAAATGAATGCATAAGCAAATATGTTAAAGAAAGCTGATGGTGCCTGGCTAATAAGAAATAGTGTCTGGGTTTTAAAGGTTTTAAAGTTAAACAAGCAGCCATCTAGGGGAGAAACAACAAGGCCAAATGGAAGAAGCACATGTAGCACAGCCTGTGTGATCATGAAGCATCAATGAGATCAAATAACATGCATCAGAAAACCCTAAACAAACAACAGCAACAAAAACATATTGTTGAGAATGAGGGGTGGGGTTGGTCAGAGCAGAGACCTAAACTCTGTAGATAATAGGTTATCCCACAGAAATGTCATCAGGAAAGAATGAGTCAACCAGGGCACAGTATTAAACACTGATTAAGTACTGATTAAACACACAATATTCCTCTGCTTCCTTGAGGCTTTCTCATCCCCCACTATCAAGACCCCAGTTGTGGGCAAGACTTTAACACGTTATCCTCATCCTCCTGCTGGCAATGATTTTGCTCTAGTCTAGTTTCATCTTTTTCAAGGATATTTTTCTTAGGATGGAATTCTTAGTTGCTAGTTTTTCCTCATCATTTTTGATACACAATTCCTGAGTCTTCAAGTCTGTACTACTCATGGGAAAGAATTAGCCATCATCCACAGTTTTACCCCTATATATAATATGCCATATTTCTTTAACTGTTTTAAAGTTTCTTCTTTATCTTTGGAAATTAGGCATCATGATTATCACAGGTCTAGAAGTTTTTCTCTTTATATTTACCCTATTTGATATCTGTTGGGGTCATATCCAAATAATCACAGTATAATATTTTTTTCTACAACTTCTTATGTTACATTATTTTGCATATGGTAACAACACAAATATCTGAGTTAAAATACTTACTCACATAGGGACAAAATTCACAAAAATTTTTCCTACTGACAAAAGTGTTTGGCACATTAAACTAAAATCTAAAGAGAGAATAAATTTTAAACTCTACCAAGTGGATCTAAAGTATGGTTACCATGAAGTCGATAAATATAAACTTCAAAGTCTTAAAGAATCCTTGAAAATCTAATACAAATAGACATTTATATTTGTACAGTGCAATAATTTTTGTTCTGTTTTTCATAAAGAAGGCCTTCTAAAATTGTATAATTTTAATGCCTTGCAGGCCTGGATCTGTCCTAATTTCAAAACATGAGTATAGTTCTTTCTGTAGGAAGTGAAAATATTTTGTGTTTCATTAAATGATGATGGTGCATAAGTCAAGAGACAGAATGCTGCTAGTTACACAGGAGTCTCTAGAGCATGAGGAAGATGGTGTCTAGTTGCAGACCCTTTGACAGGCTACATGGCCTGACCCAAATGTAGAGATTTGGCATCCACACAGGATTAGATATTTTCTCATTTCAAAAATAATATAACCTAGCCTTTTAATGTACAGTATAGTGCCCTGTTAAAAATCGAGCGTAACTTTTTCCTCATGATCCATATCGTAATTGGCTATGATAGCTATAATGAAGTCATTGTCACCTCAGCCTGGGTACAAAGTTATGCAATCTGTATGCTTTGGACTCAGAGACCTGGCATAAGTCAGTGCCAAGTAAGAAAAATGGCACCAACCTAGAAAACAGCAGTTGATACAGAATCTGAGCTATCATCTTGACCTCATCTAGTGGTAGAATTTTAATTATGGCATTGGCAAAGAAACACGAAAGTGCCATGGACTGCTGGAGAACTGAAGAAGCCCGTCTGAGAGTTTGTACAACCAGAATGCTCACCTACTTAAGACATGCCCTCAGGACACCCATTTCTGAGGAAGAACACTATGTGTAATAAAGTGAAGGATCCACGATAAAGAAGACCCTCCATGACACGGCCTGTGTCATGGCTGCAACAACAGCTCAGATAGAATCCCAGTTACAAGGACAGTGTGGGACAGGGTGGTAGTTTCCTCTCTTGTACAGCAGGTTGCTATGAAGCACAATGGGCGCAACAGCACCTAACAGCACAAATCTATAAATAACCTCAGGAACAATCTTTAGAGATAGTTTTCAAAGAATATAGTTCAGGACCAATTTAGAATTGAAAGATAAGATAACTCAACTTCAGGAATGAGGATAAGAATTACTCTCAAATATTGGAAGGTAAAAACATCACTTGAAAGTCATTAATATGACACGCCATTTTTTTTCACTTGAGTGTCTTCAACTTTCCAAAGAGTGCTAGACCTTGTAACTATTAATACAAACACCAAGATCCTACAGTAAAACCTAGGATAGCTAGAATATGTGTGTTCTATAGAGCAGCAAAACCAGTGAACCTTACTTATGTACATATAAAGAAAGATCTTTTTCAAGGAAATGGCTCACAGAATATCAGAGGCTTGCAGCAGGTTTTAATTAAGAGGGTCAAGTTTCAGGTTGGAGGCTTCTGACTTATGTAGCAACACAAATGATGAACCCAAGATTGTGGCTGGTAACACGGCAGACACTAGCTCAAATCTGAACAACCGTGAGTCACATGATAGAGGATACTTAGCCTGTGGGAAGCAGGAGAACTTTGCCAGAATACTGGAAACAGTCCCACGTCAAAGGGAACTTCCATTTAACAGATTAGAAGCATAAAGCATCATAGAGGTGATTACATTGTATCAGGCAGATCTCATGGGAGATGATTACATCAGAACTGCCAAATAACTGAGAATCATGACACAGTTGACACAGGTTTAATCATCACTGTATAACCTTTGTCAATTTAGCATTGGGTTGCATGTCCTTAAAACATAATCACTAAATATATGATCGCTAAGTAATGGCAACTAGGTACCACTGAAAATGTATACCCTAAATTTTATAAGTGAAGAAAAAATATCTGATGTATATATCAAGAAAAATACTCATAATAATTACAGTCCACATTTCTGCAACTGACTACCTGCTTATAGTGGTGGTTTTAGAACTACTGTTTTTAATCATTGTTTTGGACAAACATCTCAGCTGGTCATGGTTCTTTGCCTGTTGAGGTGACCCACAACTTTATTTCTGAAGAGTTAGACCATTAATAATTATGTTTCTGTGGTTTCCTATTGACTTTAATCAGAGGGTATTGTACTAAGAGACATCTAATGTGGACTGTATTTAAATCTTACCTCAGGACAACAATGATTTGTTCTAATAATGGGACATTTTGTGTGATACTCACTTTCCTGTATTAGTCAGGGTAGACTATGGAAACAAGTTATATATATATATATATACATATGTGTATATGTGTATATATGTGTATATATATGTGTGTGTGTATATATATATATACACACACACATATATATGTATCTGATATATGAGCAATTGAAGATTGAGAAAACATCCCAGCTCAGTCTAGATCAAGTCCATAAGTCCGATATTAGCCCTTATATCTGATACTAATCTATAAAATCCTCTTCAGAGTCATGAAACACATACAATGACACCAAATGCAGGATGCAGTGGGTGGAAGATCTTGTGTATCCACTGGTGTTGTAAGCATCTCACTGCTGTCAGGGGTCTCTATGTGGTTCCACTGGCTCCATCAGCCTTGTTCCATGTGTCTTCTCAACAGGAATGTCTTGCAGGGAGTGATCCTGGATCCTGCCTCCAGTGAGTTATTTCTCTCCTTGGCACCTCCAAATGAGGTCATCAAGCTGTGTCCTGATAGGCTAAACTTCACTCCTGTACTCCTAAGTCTCAAATTGACTACAGATTGTATAACTATAACTACCACACCTTCCTGAGATCATCACTGAAGACAAAATGGGTGTATGAGTGAATGTGATGAAGAAAGTTAATAGTGCCCGGCCATTATAAGGTATAGCATCTGGGGTCTTAAAAGGCTTGTAGTTAAGCAAGTGACCCAACTAGGAGGGAAACAACAAAGTCCACATGGAAGAACCAGATTAGCCTGTGTGGTCATGCAGTACTGATAGGAAGAGATACCAGAATTTCTAAAACAAACAACCAAATCCATGTGAAGGCGTGGATGTAGTGGAGACCCCAAACCAACCAGTAAGATCCTTGGACTGTCCCTCTCCGAAGGACTACACAGAAGGAGTGATAACTATCCTCTAGTTCTTTAATATTTCCTCCCCTTACTATTATAGGTTTTATTTGTTTTACCTCATTAATCATGATAGATTTGCACATGTTCATTTGCATATTTAAGATAGCTCGGTACAATATAGATATTTCTTCAAAAACAGTAACAGAAGTAATGGTTCCCTGAGGGTAGAGGGAGAGTAAGGGTTCCCCGAGGGTACAAGAATGGGGAATAGCGATCTGATAGCCCTGGTGACTATATAATCCTGTATAACCCCATTCGATGGAATCAAACTACACATTAGTGTGAATGGATTTATTGGGCTGTGTAAGATATGGCCAAGACATCCCAAAATTATAATAGGGAAAAAGTAATAGTAAGGGTTACTGGGTGTTAGGATGGGGAAGGAGGAAACATAGGAGAGCTGATAATCAAGGAGTTCAAGAAGAAATATTTTGATTGAGGTAGCAAAGGTACAATAAAACGATGTGATTGAACTATAGAATGTTATGGTATCTGTAAGAACTCCCTATAAAATGTAAAATTTTTGAAAGAAATATCTGATTTAATATTCTGCATACCAGACATACTCTTATTTCCATTCGGTAATATCAATCCAATTTGCCCTTGGTAATCAAAATCAACCACATCACTTAATATAATAGCTCTCTCCTTTGCCTGTTGATCCTAAGGCTTTAGAAACCCAAAGTAGCTGAATGACATTGTTAACTTCTAGTTCAATGTGATTCGTGTTGTATCTCCAGATGAGAGTGTTTCTCTCTTTGAAACTAGGACCTTCAGAACCACCGAGCATAGGATCTTAGGGGCATAAAACAAAAATTGTGGAAGCAATCGTGGAAGTAATAGAGAATGCCACTACTACTCCTACCTTCTGGTTTCTGGACCCACGAATCCTGGCTATTAGAGAAACAGTACCATGTATTTGTTTAGAGCAGGGGTCCTCAAACTTTTTAAACATGGGGCCAGTTCACTGTCCCTCAGATCATTGAAGGACTGGATTACAGTTTAAAAGAAAAACTATGAATAAATTCCTATGCACACTGCACATATCTTATTTTGAAGTAAAAAGAACAAATACAATATTTAAAATGAAGAAAAAGTAAAGTTAAATCAGCAAACTTACCAATATTTCAGTGGAAACTATGGACCCATGAGATGGCTAATGAGATTGTCAATGTCCAGTTCCATATTTGTCACTGCTAGTTGTAACAAGTGAGGCAAGTGGATCTGGTAGGAGATTTCAGATGTTTCATTCTGTAAAAAGTCTGTTTGCAGATTAGAAGTGCTACCAAAGATGGTTGCCATTTTGAGTGCATGGTTCCTGAGATGAAAATATGTCTCACAGGGGAGAGATGCATAGAAATGAGGAAGGCTGCTTGACTTTAATGTGTCTTTCAGAGAGTCACAATTCTGCAGTTCACCAGTTCCATTTGATAAATTGTACCCACAGTTTTAATGTCAATAGAAAATGTGTTACGGAAAAGCTGTATGTCCTGTTCATGGAGATGAAGCTCTTTAAATCTAAATTGGAACTCTTTTTGCAACTTTTCCAATGACTACACATGATTTGTTTGGGAATGCAACCAATGGTTTTTCTGCTAGCAGATTTTGAGTTGTGGGGAGATGATAGAAATTTTTCTCCTTCACTTGTTTGATGAGGAGGCCTAATTTTACTTCAAGTGCTTTTCACATGTGATGCATATCACAGATGTGCATCTCCTCTTTTTGAAGTTGTACATTGAAACTGTTGAGTAGCTCTGCTACACCTGTCAGAAATGCAAGGTGCCATTTTTATTCTGCATCATTGAACTCTTGGGTTTTTTTTCAAAGCAGAAAAGCTGTAATTTGTGGAAGTAAGTCATAGAAATGCTTCAAAACTCTTCCTCAACTCAATCAGTGGGCTTCTCTGTGATACAGAACATCTTCATAGGCAAAATTTATCTCAGACAGAAATTCCTGAAATTGTCTGTGGTTTAGTGCATTAGTTCTAATGAAGTTAACACAAGATACCACAATTTTCACAATAAAGTCCCACTTCATTGATTTACTAACGCTTGTTGGTGGATGAGGCAGTGTGTGGCTATTGGATGAGAAAGGTTATGTTTGTCTCTCTTGGTTAATGTGAGCAATTACTCCTTTCTTAGACTCCGCCATGCTAGAAGCACCATCAGTTGTCACACTGGCTAGTTTAGCCCAGTCCAGCCCCAAACCATTCAGTTTAGCAGACCTTTTCATAGATATCCTGTAGTTGTTCCTTTTGTTGCTTTGCAATGCAGCAAGCTCTTCTGTGACTTCGAAATAGTCATTCATTCCATGAATAAAAATTAAAAGTTGTGCAGGATTGTGAACAACACTACTTTCCTTGCATGCCAAGGAAAAGTAGGAAAAATGGGGGGGGGGGGTAGGGGGAGTTTGCGGAGTTTTGCAAATGCTGATGCAAATTCTCTCCCATTTCTTCAATCCTTTGTGTAATTGTAGGTCCTAAAAGACTCACCATACTAAATAAATCGACTTTCTCTGGACGCATCTCTTTGGCAACAAATTTTCCTTCCACGAATGGTCTGCCAGTGCACCCTTTTAGCTTGGCAACTTGAAAACTTGCTTGCAGTGATGAAATATTTACCTGCTTCTGCTTCACAAAAGTATTTTGCCAAGTTGTCAATGTATTTTTCAGTTTTAATATTTTACCTTTTCTGACTTCTCCTATAATCGTATTTATTTTTATGTTGAGTTTGATAGTGTCGACACAAATTGTATTCTTTGAACACAGACACTATATTCTGGCATATCAAACACACAGTTCTTTCCTTGTATTGCATAGAAAAAGTAATCATATGTCCGGTGTTCTTTGATCATCCTACACACAGAGTCAATTTTTCTTTCTTGATATCATTGTTTCCTAGGGATTCTGAATTGCTATTAGCAAAAATCCATATATATATATATCACTACAAAAACAATATGCCAGCAATAACTTTGCCCACACAGAGACATATAGACTGCACTGCCCATCAATGCAGTATGATCAGTGTCCATCAATGCAGTCCTGTCATCTCACATCATTTCAGCCTCACAAATGCTCATATTGGTGGAACTCTGCTTTTACCTGAGGCTCACATTAGTGCAGTGTGGGAGCCGGCATGATTACAGAGCCAGTTTGTCCACCACCTTTCCAGTTCACTCTACCCTGTGTGAACCGCACTGTGATCTGTGAATTCACACATGAATCTGATTGCATGGGTGAGGAGACCCATGCAATCAGATTCCACTGGGGGGGGGGGGGGGTAAAGAAGGCATGCATGCCTTTTTTCTTCAAAATCTCACACTTCTCAGAGATCGTAACAGTGTTAACCGGGGCTTACACAACGCACAACATTCAACCTCATACACAACTGAATAACAATTAGAATATAAATGCACTTACTGTCAATTAAATTGGGTTTTCTACTCTTCAGCTCTCTGCAGAGCTGGATTAAGTTCCCATGGGGGCCTAGACAAATGACCAGTCTGGAGCCCCTTGCGATAACACTGCACACTGACCATTTGCAGTAACACTGACTTCTGACAATTTGCATTAATGCTGAGCACTTACAATTCTTACCACTGAGCACTGACTATGTGCATTAGCACTGAGCCCTATTTGCATTATCACTGGAATGCAATCCCCCCCTAGAAACCACTCACAAACCATGAACCAACATTTATTTTAAAAGACTCTCCTAACAACAACAACAACAACAAAATGTGCCCCCTATCTGGGAAAAAAAAAAAAAAAAACAACCTTCTAACTTCAGCGGAAAAAAAACTCCCCTTAACCTCAAAAAAAAAAAAAGGCCCTACTAACTGTAAAATTTTAAAAACTAGATCTCCTAACTTCAAAAAAAATAATCCTAGCTTGTTCTTACCTCGGTCCTCAGGCGGCAGCAGGCTCTGCACAGACAAGCTTGTGACTCGACGGATCACACCCAAGACTGGGAGGAGGAGTCAAGGGACAGAGAGAAGGAGAGGAGTCAGAGAATGTGGCACACATTCCACATATACCCACTGTGGCCCCTGGAGGAGTTGACTACTAAGCAGAATAGGCAGCAGCGGCAAAAACACCCTGTGGGCCAGATAAATGTCCTCGGTGGGTCCCATGTGGCCCACAGGCTCTAGTTTGAGGACTCCTGGTTTAGAACACATAAAGCCTCCTGGAGCACATTGCCCCAACCTGCAAGATATCGCCACCTAGAAGGTGCCGTAACTGTGTTTTGGGGTGGCTGTTTAAGTCAGCAGCTCCAGGATGATAGGGAACACGGTAAGACCAGTGAATCCATAAGCAAGGATGCCATGGTTAATGCTGTAGAGTAAGACCCTTGACCCACCACTTGGCTGTCCGTTTGTCAGAATCTGGATTATATAAAGAAGAATGTGGCATCAGGATGAGGGGAAGCCTTATGAGCCAGCTGAGATCCAGAGATATGACACAACCTTGCTAGCTGACAGCGAGGAGGATTTGAGGTGCTTCTGATGAAGAGTAAGGATTACAACCTTCAGTATGGATTTGAATTCAACATAAAGAAGAACACAATCCTCACAATTGACCCAGAAGGCAGCATCATGAGTAATGGGAAAAACGTCGAAGGATTTCATTTTGCTGGGATCCACCAGCAGTGGAACATTCCACCAGCAATGTTCATGGAAGCAGCTGTCAAGAGATCAAAAGATGCCTTGTCTTAAGCAAGTCTACTGCAGAAGATCTCTTTTGAGTACTTTAAAACAAGGGTACTGCTTTGAAGACTCAGGTAAGCTTGACTCACGCCATAGTATTTTCAGCTGCCTGATGCGAATGTGAAAGTCAGACGTTAGATAAAGAAGATCGAAGTATAGATGCGTTTGAGTTAGAGTGCTGGCAAAGAATCTCGAAAGCAAAATGGACTGCCAAAGGGACACACAAGTCTGTCTTGGCCAGAGTGCTGCTGAGAGGCAAGGATGGCAACTTTGCCTTACATTCTTTGGTCATCGTCCCAGCGGAGATTAGTCCCTGCCAAAGGACATTGTGCTCAGTAAAGGGGAGGAGAGAGAAAAAACCAAAGACCTAAAGGGAAGTGGACTGACATAGTGGTTGCCAGCAATGGGCTCAGGCATAGAAACAATTTTGAGCATGGCACAGGACCAGGCACTGCTGCATTCTGTTGTGTATAGCTAAGGTCACACTGGGTCAGGACTGTCTTGATGGCCCCTAACAACAATTAAACAAAAGAACCTTGAGCTGAGATGATGTTCTGAGGAAATGCCGTGATATTAAGTAAGACATTTTGTAAGTTCAAAGATGGTAGTTTTTGTAGGAACTTTGTGAGGCAAATCCATATGCAGACAAAGTAAGAATTCCAGTAAGAATAAAATGTTGCCCTTTTCATGAAAGAATTTGTCTCATTCGGTGCCGCTGTAATAGAATTCTAAAATGTGGAAGTGGTATTAGAATTGGATAATCAGTTGGTGCTGTACATAATACAACTAAACTGCCAAACAGTAAAAACCCAGATTATCTTGAAGAGATTGTGGGTAAAATGATGGACATTACAGGCTATCCTGATGAAGGCTCAGATGACAAAGAGAGTGAAGCAGCGGCAGAGAAGTGGCAGTAGCAAGACTTGGAGACTATGACAAGGCTGCATGGGAATCTCCCAATGGAGAGCTGAGAGAGTGCCTTTGGGCAGGAAGGGCCCAGGAGGAGCAGGTTGCCTCTGGGCACTTGTGTTCAGAGTTAGGCTTTTGGATCCAAAAGGGGGAGTGAAGTGCCTTCCGGCCAAGGCTTACTAATGGAATGATGTGGTTTCCTTGAGCTCTGATCAGTAGAGCTAAACTGTTTTTCAAGACTTGTTCAAAGCTGCATCCAACTTGATCTCTTCAAGGAACCAAGGCACCAGGAAGCAAAAGCTGACAAACAAGGAGCAGGGGAGTAAAACTGCCGCTACTCAAGGCTAGGTTCACAGTCTCTAGGCCTTTGTGTGTGGGGTGGAGCCAGAGTGTCCTAGGTCTTCAGTGGTCAGATCATCCTCAGTTTGGCTCTGGAGTGTGGATTCCTTGTGTGAGTTTGATTGTTGGATTCCTCAGCTGAGAAACACCTCGGTCCTTAGCTTTGCACAAGGAAGAATTTATGCCATAGTTTAGTTCGTGATCCAAGTAGGTTTTTTTTTTTTTTGGTCATCACTGCTCTCTGGTGGTGGGAGTAGGAGGCCCAGCCTTTGCTTCGTGGAACTGGAATTGAACCTCTATCCCAGTGGGTCGCAGTTGCGCGCACAACCACTACGCCACCGGGGCTCAGCCCCCAAGTAGGTTTTTATAAAGAATAGAAGTTTCAGATTTGACAGGAAACTGCACACAGGCGCCCACATGGCACTGCATACCCATTCATGAGGACCTCAGGCTAGAGAGAGAGACTGAGGCCTGGCAGTAAAGAAGGGGGAGGAGCAGCTGGAAAAGAGAGTGGTGTTCTCTAGGTCATGACTATTTTAG
Organism: Nesogale talazaci; assembly: GCA_004026705.1. Taxonomy (NCBI): domain Eukaryota; kingdom Metazoa; phylum Chordata; class Mammalia; order Afrosoricida; family Tenrecidae; genus Nesogale; species Nesogale talazaci. The sequence continues at coordinate 46,494 of PVJH01006852.1, forward strand.
GGCCTTTCGCTGGGATACATGGTCAACTGTGGTGGTTAATCCCACTGGCTGAATTAAAACCACCTAATCTAGATTGGGACCCACCTAAGTGAACTAGCTCAAAGGCCTGAATTTGCACACGTCCTTTAGCCTTATCAGCTTCCAACTTCCTGTAGGAGAGCCGCTAGGCATGGAGAGGAGCAACCTTCCTATCCTCCCTGATTCTGTTCTGGAGTTAAGAGCTGCCAGCTAGGTTTCATCAACTCAGTTCTGTGCTGGGCTGCCATGCCTAAGAGTACAAACAAGACCTGCTGGGGATCACCATTCAGAAGGATTCAGAGATGGAGCTGCTTGGGGGCAAAATTGCCATCCTTATGGGCCTGGAAGTTAAGAGCTGAAGTCTGGGGTGGTGGAGCCTTTACCCAGAGTCCACAGCCGTGACCAACACCCAGGCACAGCCAATGATTAAATGATATCAGAGAATAGGTGTAAATAGTTCTGCTGGTTTTTAAAGTTGTTTTATGCTCCCTATCCCCCCTTTCCTTACAATAGCTCCCATGTGTAATGGAAATGTTTATCTTATGCCTGTTCCAGCATGATATTTGGAAGCAGTCAACTTGTATTCTTCATTTATAGGTGAAGAGATATTTTGCCCCATGTTGTAATTTGAACTTAGAAGATTTAGGGGATGACATAATAAAGTGAAGGCGCTTTTCATGTAGCAAGTGCATTAATTGTCAGCAGAATCACAAAGGATGGTGGGAATGTCATGGATTGGATTTTGCTTCCACCAAATGTGTCAATTTGCCAGCATGATTCTCTGGTTTGTCAGTTATGCAATGATCCCCCACAATGTCATCTGATGGGCTAATCAGCTGTAAAAGGATTAAGGGCAGGACACAACGCAGCCCTGAGCTGTGTTGAATAAAGGAAATATAAGGGTATTTTCCCTGGGTGTGACATGTGGCACTTTTTAATCTAACTTGAGATAGAGAGGGAATGAGCAGGAGAGAGAAGGAGGGAGGAAGGGAGGGGGGGGAGAGAGAGAGAGAGAGAGAGAGAGAGAGAGAGAGAGAGAGAGAGAGAGAGAACCTATTAAGGATAAGTTAGAGGAGCCAGCAGCAGAGGGCATCCTTTGGCATTACAAGCTCTTTAGATGTAAAGAAAGATTTATGTCAAATACTCATAGATCTCCCAGGAATGCCAGGGGCGCAGATATAGAAAGTCTTCCTTCAGAGCCAGCAGGGAGAATGAGCATTCCCTAAGCCAGCATCCTGAACTCAAACTTCTAGACTTCTGCATTGGGAGGTAATACATTTCATCTTTTAAAAGCCATCCAATTGTGGTACTTCTGTTATTTTAGCATTCACTATCTAGATGACAGATAAGTGGAAATCTGTCAGAAAAGGAAAACTCAAATAATATTTTCCACTAAAATAAGCAATAGAAAAATGGTTCGACTGCACCCTGCCAAACGCAAAAACTTGTGAAACCCAGAAAAATAATCTGGTCCAATTGAGAGTGGATTATCACAGGTTTCACTAGTTACAGTGCATCCATAGTTTAAATGTTTCCCTATTTCCTGTATAGCTTAGCATAACCTAGTGCTATCAGATTGATTCCAGCTGATAGGAGAGAGTTGAACTACTCCTTTGAATTTCCAGACTATAAAACTATACGAAAGCAGATAACCTCATATTTCTCTTGTGGATTGGCTTGTGGGTTTGAACCAAAAACATTGTGATTAGCAACCCAGTGCTTAATTCATTGTGTCACTCCGACTCCTCTATAATTTAACAGATCACAGAAAAAAAACTGTCTTTTTCTTTTGAGTCTTCTTTTATGTTTATTTTTAATTATTTTTTGGGGGTTTTTTGGGGGGGCATCACTACTCTCCGGTGGTGGGAGGAGGAGGCCCAGCCCCACTGCTGGAATTGAACCTCCATCCCAGTGGGCCGCAGTCCTGCGCACAACCACTACGCCACCAGGGCTCAGCCCTTTTAATTATTTTTTTTAATTTTTTTTATTAGGGACTCATACAGCTCTTATCACAATACATACATACATACATACATACACACATACATTGTGTCCAGCACATTTGTAGCCATCAATATTTTCAAAACATTTTCTACTTAAGCTCTTGGTATCAGCTCCTGATTTTTCCCCTCCCCTCTCTCATGAGCCCTTTATGGTTATTATTTTTGTCACTTGTTACACTGACCAATGTCCCCCTTCACCCACTTCCCCCCTCCCTTCCCACAAGCAAAGGGGTTTTATGTGGATCATTGTGATCAATTCCCTCTTTCGTCTTAATTTGAAAAGAAAATCCCCAACAGAGAAAATCTTTGAACAAATTTTAAAAAATTAAATCTATTTATTAAATCTATCTCATAAACTGCAGCAAACATTGTGCCTTTAGTATCAGGCCTTAAGTCCCTCTAGTGAAATCCTGAAGATGACCTAATTGTTAGCTTTTCCTAAAACCTCAATTGTGGTTGAAGTTCCTAAATTATGATGCATTTATTGTTCCAAATTTTGCTTTTGCCAATGATAACAATGCTGTTGTTATTAAGAAACATAGCCACCCTGTGAACAACAGTACGAAATACCGGTCCTCACAATCCTATGATTGATCCCATCAAGGAAGCCATTGGGTCAATCCGTCGTATTGAGAGTCCTCCTCTTTTTGCGCCCCCTTTACCCAGCATGGCGTCCTTCTGTAAAGACGAGTGTCTTCTGACATCCTCTCAGGATTCAGATTCGGCCAACTTTGTGGAAACATTTACCAGTACTTGTAAGAGCAGAGCTATCCAAATCACAGCAAAAACCGTGATCCCCTGTTTAAAAACAATCCTAACCACAATCAACCTCTGGAACCATCCACAAGCATCCATAATTCCTTGCTCCAACCACACGCAACTTATTCTTCACAACACTAAGAGATCTGGATTATCCTTGTTAAACATGCTTCAAGGGGGTGACGCAGGTATGAGGCTGTGCTTGGATGGATTAGTGAAAAACCACGAGAGTTTAAAGAAGTATAAAATCAAGTATATCCTCCGGTTTTTCCACAAGATTAGATTTAACCGTGAGTACATATTATGATGGATTTCTCCATTTCACGGCTGAAAGGTTTAACCTCTCTTTCTCGCGTCAATCTTCCCACAACTTAGTTGATTGAGGTCGGAGCCTCGAGGAAGTAAGCGGCTAAGCCCCGCCCAGGGAGGGGCAAGCAACGGTGGGCGTGGCCTTACGCTGTTTCCCAAGAGCGAGAAGGCCCTCCGCAGAACCGCAAAACGTCGTGAAGTGGCGTAAAGCAGGAGCACCGCTTTACGGCGTCCTACGACCGCGGCTCCTCATGCATACACGTGCAGTGCTGGCTGATTTCCGTCAAAGTAACTCATTCCCGTCGCCAGAGGTACAGCAGTGTCGGCGGAATAAAAGCAGAGCTCTCGGTTCGTGAGTTGATGGAGTTTGCTGCTGGAAACGAAGGGAGTTTGTTGGGAGGAGATTGCATGAGTGGAGCCGAGCGGCCAGAGCTAAGACCCGAGTCGTGCGGTGAGCCAGTCAGGGCTTCAGCAGGGATGTCCGGGGCCTTCGGTGGCGAGGAAGGGAATGGACCCACAGGGCTGTGGAGAACAGGCCACGGAGAGGACTTGCGAGTGGACGTAGCGGCTGTCAAGCAAGAAAGTCCAGGCTGGTTAAAAACTGAAGCTTGCCGGCTGGATGCACAGTGGGTGGAGCAAGCGGTGGAAGACGGGCCTGAGGGGAAGGAGGAGAAAGCGGACACCTTCGAAGAGAAACAGGAGCTGGATGCTGCTTTGTTCATAAAAGAAGAGAAGATAGCGGGGGCCGGGAGCGAGAGAAAGGCAGAGAAAGTGAAAGTGAAGGAGGATGCGATGGACTGGCTTGGTATGAAGGAAGAGGAGGAGGCAAAATTTGAGATTAAAAAGGAGGAGGTAGTGGCCGACCAGAACCTGAAGCAGGAAGAGCTGATGGCTGGAGGTTTTGTAAAAGACGAGAAAGACGACTTGAAACAGGAAGTGATGGATGATACAAACGTGAATGAAGAACCTACAGTCAATCCAGTGAGCTACAAGCGGAAACTGGCCATGGCAAGGTAGGTTGGGGCGCGGAATCCATTGAGGACCTAAACTGTGGGGCTCTCTATTACCTAAAGTGAGGAAACTGCCTGCAGGGATGGTAAAGTAGTATAAGTTTGGGTCCCTGGAGCCTGAGTTAGGAGCCAAGTTGGGGGTGGGGACTTAGGCAAGCGGGGACTATGTTGGATGCTGTCGATTAACAAGTTCAGTAGAATATTTGATGTTGGTCAAATGAACAGTGTCTAGGAAATGAAAAGCCTGGGTAGGGGGAGACTTTTGAAAATAAGCTATGTCTGATTTATTAATAAGCTCTTAGCATGGTTCTTCTTTCATAAAGATAGATAAGATTTTTTTTAAACCAACCATACCAGACATAAGATTTAAACTCAATAGTAATGGGTACTATTGGATAATTTATTGTTTTTGATTTACTCTTTACTATCCTTATAGTGAAAGATCATGTGACCAAATAAGAAAAGCGTGCTTAGGTTCTGCGGACTATTACTGTGTAGAACGTAATAAGTCCAATAGAAGTTGTTGTAGCGTGGTTTTCAGTACCCCAGTCTGAGAAGAATAGTCAGGTATTTGTAGATAGTTTGATTGTCCATTCCAGTGTGGGTGTGGAGTGAGAAAAGATGATGCAACTGCTACTTTTCCTAGATTTGATGGGGTCTAAGATTTTTCTATACTGTGTTCTTTGAAAATATCTATACATACCTTATGGATTGAACTTTTGGATTTACACATTTTATTATGTGATTGTTGGGAAATGAAAGTTTAAATATTAGTGGGTAATCCTCTGTGGGTAGTACAAAATGAGATTTTAAAAATTAGTACGTTTCCTTGAGTGAAATGTTAACCTTGTAAGTGTAGATGTCACATCAAGATGGTTTTCCAGATGCAAGATTTCAAATGTTTGACAGCTGCGAAACCTTTTGCCACATTTACCTTAGCTGATACTTGATTCTATGTAATCATGTATCTGTAATTTGAATATGATGGGTAATTGGATTGACATTCAAACTTTATAAATTGGTTCATATAAGTACTAATTGATAATTTAATAAATTACATGTGGGCTTTTGTAGGTGTGAAACTTGTGGTACAGAAGAAGCCAAGTACAGATGCCCACGCTGTATGCGATTTTCCTGCAGGTATTTGTCAATTCCCTATCTTTTTAGTTCTGTTTCTACTCTTCTTACCACCAAATATCAAAGTATTTTCTGTTTGCCTCTTCAGTTTGCCCTGTGTCAAGAAACACAAAGCAGAGCTGACATGCAATGGAGTTCGAGATAAAACCGCATTTGTCTCAATAAAACAGTTTACTGAAATGAATCTTCTAAGTGGTAAGCGATCTTAGACATTTTTTAAAAATCATTTTATTGGGGGCTCATACAACTCTTATCACAATCAATGCATACAACTATCGTATGGAAATCACATTTGTACATTTATTGCCATCATCATTCTCAAAACATCCTCCTTCTACTTAGGCCCTTAGTGTCAGCTCCTCTTATTTACCATCCCTCCCCATTCCCTTTCCCTCATGAACCCTTGATAATGTACAAGGTTCATATTGTACACTGTCCGATATGTCCCTTTACCCAATTCCCTGTTGTCCGTGCCCCAGGGAGGAGGTCATATGTAGATCCCTGCAATTGACTCCACCTCTCCTCCCCGCTCCCAGTATCGCCACTTTCACCACTGGTCCTGAAGGGATCATCTGTCCTGAATTCCCCATGTTTTCCCGCTCCTATCCAGATCAGTGTGCATCCCCTGGTCTAGCCGGATTTGTAAGATAGAATTGAGAACATGAGAGCCAAGGAGAAGAAGCATTTAAGAAGTAGAAGCAAGTTGCATATTTCATTGTTGCGACACCGTACTTTGGCTCATCATCTCCCTGAGACCCTTCTGTAAGAAGATATCACTTCACCTACTGATGGGTTTTGGGTCCCCAATCAGTACTCCCCTCATTTATGATATCTTTTAGTTCTTTGATACCTGATCCCTCTGACACCTCATGGTCACACAGGCTGGTATGCTCCTTTCTTATGGGCTTTGTTGCTTCTGAGCTACATGGCCACTTGTTTACTTTCAAGCCTTTAAGGCCCCAGACCGTATGTCTTTTGATAGCCGGGCATCAGCTTTCTTCACCACATTTGCTTATGCATACATTTGTCTTCAGTGATCGTGTTGGGAAGGTGAGCATCATGGAATGCTAATTTAATAGAACAAAGTATTCTTGCACTGAGGAAGTACTTGAGTGGAGGTCCTAGGCCCATCTGCTGTCTTAATACTAACCCTAAAAATGTATGCATGTAGATCTATTTACCCATCATCATGTATAAATATACTTACCTCTGTGTATGCCTGTATTTAGACTTCTATAAATGCCCTTTACCCCCCAGTTCTTTCCTGTATTTCCTTGTCCCAATATCCTGCTCAGCCTTCATTTGGGTGTCAGCAATTTCTCTCTGTTACATTACTCCTGATCAATCCCTCTCAGGCCTCACACACACACCCCACCCCCCGTCACTGATTTTGAATCACTTGTTGTTCCTTTATCCCTGGGTTGACATTTTTGATGTCTCTTAGTGATTGGCTTTGACCATTCATTTTCTATTTTGGCATTGTTTAGATTATCGTTTTTTGGAAGACGTAGCAAGAACAGCAGACTATATTTCTAGAGACACTTTTTTGAAAAGACCAATGGGAAATAAACATGTAAGTATTTCTTCTAATCCCTTCCAGTTGTTGTAATTCCTTTCAGCCAATTGAGTTCATTCTTTCTCTCAAGACATTAAGTGACTGCCACGATACGGCACTGTTCAAGGGATATAGCAGTGAACAAAATAAAGACCTCTTTGTGATGGTTGTATTGTAGGGGAAACATGGGAAATCAATAGAGAAGCAAATGGAAGCTCAGATAATTTTACCTTGAGAAACCCTCTGGGGGCAGTTCTTCTCAGCCTGAGAGGGTTACTGAGTCAGAATCAACTCCCTGACTGGAATTTCATTCTCTCTCACTGGCCTCAATTCTAAGGAGGGTTCTGGCTCAACTTCCAGCAAAGATTTGTCAGTTCTTCCAGCAGTGCATAGTAGTTCCAAGATACCTATGGAAGGCTGCTATCTTTGATCTTGGCAGTAGAGAGGTTGACCGGCAGATCGAGACTAGGTCACCAGTGCCTTGCCCATGCAGAGCAACTTGCCCTTTTTCATGTCATAGGTAACGGGAAGTTGTCATTCGTTTCCCGAGCTCTGGTTGGAGGTACCAGATGTTATCGACTCAATGACATTGGCTGCTAACTGTTGTGAGTGCAGTTGAGACCCACCCTGTGGTGCCATGGCAAAAAGACCTGGGGATCTGTCCTGTAAAAATATCAGCCTAGAAAACGTGTGAGGCAGTTCTTCTCTCTCACCTGGGTCTCTTGAGTTGACAGCTAGTGAACAACAAGCAACGTGGCATAAAACGAGCCACAAGGAAATAAAGAACTGTTAACAGCAGCTTCTAAAATTGCTAAGTGATGTGTGTGCCGCGCGTGCATGCTTAACCTCATGAAATTCTTTGTCTTGTGGTGTATATAACTAGAAGCAGAGGCTCAAGAATTAAATAAGACAGATCTGTGTTTTAATACAAGCGTTACCTCTCAGAAAGAGCAGTATGATGTCGTTAATAGCATTAATCCTCATAGCTAGAATGAGAGTGATAATAGGTCTTATCTCAATATTATTGTAGAGTATTGTTGTCCTACTACTAGCTGTTTATGTGTGTGATAGATCACTCTGGAATTCATTTATTTATTAAACATCATTTTTTTTTAATTAAGGATTTTTAAATATATTTTATGTGTTTTGGGCTCTTAGATGCACTTTTTGAGAAACCGTGCCCGGAGGCAAGGCATTTGCTTAAAACTTCTACCCAATGGTTTCTCTAAGAGAAAAGAAAATTCAACATATTTTGATAAAAAGTAAGTGTGTGATTTCTCTCTCAGCCTATCTGGTGTCCTGTAAAGCGTGGTGTGCGCTAAGCATTGCTTGCCAAGGTGTGTTGCTATTATTATCCGACAATAAGGTGAAGGTATAAATGGAGAGAAGGCTTTCGTCATCCTTACTGCATGATCGATTTCTGAGGGCCTGACCTCAGATGCAGAGCCAGAAAACAGAATTCTCCTTCACCCCGAATCACAAGTACAACCTTGGTAAATTCTGATGGCTCTGCCCTTGCAGTTTATAGAATAGTCTAATTGGAAGGAATCCTAGAATTGGTCCACATCACTTTCTTTCTCTGGATCTCACATGGATGGTTAGTGGATTGGACGAGGGAAACTCTCGGGTTCCATTCCGATTACAGTACTTCCTTTAAAAATCACCAGAATTTGCCTTATTCTCTTAGATCTGTCAGCTTCTCAAAGATGACATTTATGGTATATGACTAAACATGACAGTGGTTTATCTTTTTTCTAGTTGGCTTACAAAAGTAAAACAATGGCTTGGATTTGTCAACTATAAGGCATTTCCTTTGTGTATTTGGAAACTTACATATAGAAACTCACATGAATTGTTTTAATTTTAAGGTGAGATTGGTTTGTGCTTCATCAGCTCAAATGAATATTATCAGAGCTTCTTTCTTAAGACTGAAGAATGTATAGTTTCAAGTATAATATATGTTTCTAGATGCCTAAATATTTGTGAGAGTGCTTGTCTGTATTGCATAGAGTTGTTTTGACTGAATCTAGTGGATGAGTTAGTATACTAGGCTTGGGATCCAGCTATAGATTCTCCACTACTTGGGGGGATCTTAGGCCTCTGAAATGGCAACGTGAACTTCTGTCTTTGTCTCTTGCTTGTGAATTTAGCGTAACTTGGCAGCGTAGGATTATATTAAATTTTTTTTTTGGTTTCCCTTGAGGACACTTGACTTTTGAGCCAATTTATTAGCCTCTTTTAGCACCTAAACCACAAGTTCCCAAACTTAATAATTAATAACTATTACTATTCTTGAGCCCGCTTGCTACTATGTGAATTTTAAAACAATAGCTGATATGTTAAATTAGTGTTTTGTGGATTGGCTATCTTCAAAGAATACTTCCGTTTGGTTCTGACTCTTGTGATTCCACCTGAATCACAAAAGAATATGCTTCACAGAGTTTCTCTATGTCCCAGAATTTTGTTCGTAATTGGAGTTTTAGATGATTGTATTGGTAGTTGCTGACAGGAAATAAAATCTTTACAAAGAAACTCCACATCAGCATTCTGGGTTGGTTTGTTTGTTTTTGGCGGGGGTGGGCATCACTGCCCTCTGATGGTGGTGGGAGCAACCCAGCGCTGCTCCCGAGAGCCGCCGCTGAATTTGAACCGCCAAGCCCACGGGCCACAGGCCTGTACTCAACCACTTACGCCACCGGGGCTCAGCCCAGCATTCTAGTTTTAAGAGACCAATTTTCAATGCGTTTTTCCAATCTGTTAAAAAAAAAAAAAAGGAAACTCTACAGTGGTGTTAAGAACCATCATCACTCATTAACAAACATGGGGAGGCATGTTCTTTGCCAATCATGTGACCTGACTGACATTGAGACCCCAGGAGGCAAAACTTCCCCCGAACACACAGCAATTCACAGGATGCCAACAGCAGCAGACAGTAAACGGGTGCATGGGATCATAAATATTCTGGGGTATCACACCTTCGGACCATAAGATGCACCCTTGTTCGCCCCTACCTTGGTGGGAGGGGGGAGTGCATCTGATAGTCCAACAAATATGGCCTGTACCCAGTCCAAAGTAAAGTGACCCAACAGAATAGAAATTTTTGAACCGTATCATAAATGGCACCTGTAAGTAAAATTTTGCTGAAGATTATCCAACCACAGTTGCTGCAGTAATTGGCACATAGAGCTGCCAGAGATTCTGGCTTGATTCAGGAGAGGACATAGGACAAAGGGCGTAATTGCTGGCATCAGCTGGATCTTGGCTGAAAGCCGAGAATGCCAGAAAGATGTTTACTTGTGTTGTATTGGCTATGCAAGACATTTAGCTGTGTGGATCAGAGCAAATTGTGGATTACATTGAGAAAAATGGAAATTCTAGAACACTGCATTGTGCTCACGCAGAACTTGTATATGGACCAAGAGGCAGTCGTTCAAAGAGAACCAGGGAATACTGTATGTTTTAGAATTAGATAAGGTGTGTGCCCAAAGTTGTATACTTCCACCATATTTACTCAATTTGTATATTGAGCAAATCTGAGAAACTGGGCGATATGAAGAGGGCTCATTTGCAACCTGCAACATGTATGTGGCTTAACCTTGCTTGCTGAAAATGAGGAAAACTTAAAACACTTGCTAGTGAAAATCAGTATAAAGAAAACAAAACTTTCATAGTTGGACCAGTGGAGAGCAGCAATGTGATAAGTAGTGGAAAACTTGAAGTTGTCAAAGGATTTCATCTTGCTTGGGTCCAGGTACTCAAGGATGCATCAGTCAAGAAGTCAGACCACATTGCATGAGGCAAATCAGCTTCACAAACTCTCTTTAAATTGTTGAAAAGCAAGGATGTTGCTTTGAGCACAAAAGTGTGCTTGACCCAGTCTCTGATACTTTCATCCACTTCATATGCATGTGATAGACAGTGAATAGGGAGACCACATCAAAATTGATGCATTTGAATTACGTGCAGAATATTGAAAGCACCATGGATTGCAATCAGAGTGAACAAGTCTGTCTTGAAAGAAATGCACCCAGAAAGTTTCTTAGAAGCAAGGTTGATTAGACAGCAGTTTGCAAAGTTTATATATGTTATCAGGAGAACCAATCCCTTGTAGAGTAGAGGGACAGTGAGGGAGAGGAAAACCCTTACTGAGAAGATAGATTCACATAATGACTTGAATCGGGCTCAGCATAACAGTTGAGGATAGCGCAAGACCAGGCAGTGTTCCCTTCTGTTGCACATAGGGTCTCTGTGAAAACTGACTTAGTGCAGTATTATTTTTAGTACTATTTACTAGTGAGTTAATTAGTACTTAATTAGTCATGGCCCTTCCCGCTCTTATCTCTTATGGTGATATACGTTAATTCTGGATTTCACACACCGTGACTGGTCTCATTTTGGAAGTCATTGCCTGCTAATATACAGAAATTGGGAGCAAGGGGGAAAGGGGAGAATTTTGTTGGTGAGTTTATGTCAGTGGTGATATGATACTTTGGGAAAACTGAGTGATTAATGACATGACAAAGGTAATGTTTGTGAATTGTAAATATGTCAGTTGTGCTGCTCAAATGTTTTGGGAAGTATGTTATCACCACACCAAAAAATGACCCTTATCCAAGAGTTTATGGAGTTGTTGATCCACTTCTGCTACTGCTGAGAACTGCTTTGTAGGTACTCTAGTTCCTGTTGCTTTGGAAGTCTGTAGCTTCATTCTAAGGTGTGTCTTGGTGTGATTTCTTGTTACTTATCTTCCTTCGATTTGCTGTGCATTCTGAATATGAACAGTTCTGGAAAATTCTAATGCATTTTAGTAATCATCACAAGGTTTCCATTTCTTTGTTATATCCTGGGAAATTATTCAGCAATTTCATACAACTAGCTGATTTTTCTCATCAACTGGGTCTAGTCTGATCTTGAACCTCTCCGCTTCAAAGCAGAACAAAACCTTCTGCCATCAAGTCAATTCTGACTTCAGCGAACCCTCTAGGGGCATTTCTACCCTGGTTTCTAAGACTAACGTGAGAGTAGACAGCCTCGTCTTTCTCCCAACCTGTCTATTTAGGTGGGGTTTATTTTGTTTTAATGCAGTTTTTTTTTTTTTTTCCAGAAGTTCCTATGCTTTCCCACCTGGCTGTTTAAAGAGATTTTTTTTGATCTTCTTTCTCACTTTTTTTTTCAACATTCATTTGAAACAATTGTGTAAAGTTTAAACTTAATTTTCTTTATTTAAGTCTCAATAAGTGGAGTTTTGGTGGTCTCCACTATCTAATTCTGTCTTCTGCTCTTTGTACTGACTTGCCCGTGGTGACTGGTTTACCTTCTTTACTTTGATCTAATATGTTATTGTGAACTCAGAGTCATCTGGACTTTATGTAAAAAGCAGCATGTGTTTGCTGATGCCAGATACTCCCACGGCACCAATTTCAAACTTTCTTTAGTTTTTCAATGTTTAGATTTTCAGACTATGCTAATAGTACTGATTTAAACCGCAAAGCCTTTTTGAGACATTTCTTATATATGCATTGTCACTTGAAATTTTTTTTTTTAATGCTCCTTTCCTTAAGAGACTAAGTTCTCTTGTGTCTCAAACCTTTGTCAGTGGGCAAGATGTTTCCAATTTACCCTCTCCCTGAGTCTATACAGTGATCTCAGTGTGAAGTCTCCAGCTTAGACTTGTTCTTTGTCACCCAGCGACTGTTGAATCACAAGCCTTTTGGTTATCAAGTTTGGCACATGTCTTCAAGTGTAGTTTCAGCTTAGCTCCAGCTTTCATTTGGCTGCTGAAGATTTCTCTTCCTAGTGAACTCAGTATGTTTGTTAATGTTTATCTAAACCCCAAAAAGAACAAAACCCATTGCAATCTAGTGTATTTCGATTCACAGTGGGCCGTCGGGGGCAATAGAATTGTGCCACTGAGATTTCAAGGCTGCAAATCTTTGTGGTTACCGTGGACCACATCTTTCTCCTTTCTCCCCAGAAAGCTTTTCATTAGCAGCTGAGTGCTTAACCGCTCAGTCACACTAACACTTATAAATGTGAAATATCAAGAGAGCTACCAGGTTTTCATCTCTACTGTGTTTAAATTATTTGAAGTAAGCACGGCCTAAAAAGATCATTGAGTAGTGGAAAAGAGATGGATCAGAAAGGCATAATAATGTATCTATATTGAAATGGATATTTATAGGAATTTATCTGACAGATATGCTAATTCATGTAGAAAAATGATTTATATACAGGCTATACAGTTCAATTGTGCTTATATCACAGCAAAAGTTAAGAGCTAAATGTGTATCAATAGTGGGTGACGTAAATTATGGTATGTCTATACAGTAAAAAAGAATGCGGCAGTCTAAAGTGAAATGATAAGAATATATACTAAGTGAATAAAGGTAGATGTCAAACTTGTACCTTGTACACTAAAATTGTGTGAAAAAATTATAATTTACATACGTATGTTATCCATAGAAAGCTAAACAATAGACAGGTAATAGCTCCTTTCAGAGAGGAAATTTAAGGGTTTGGAGGAATAGGAATTATATATCCTTTTTTATTCTTAGATTTTATATATATATATATGTAAAGAGAGAGCCTATTTTAAAGCAAATGCATTTTTAAAATAATGTTTTAAAACCCAGTAATAAATGTAGAATTGAAAATTTTATCCTTTAGAAGTATTTTAATTAGTTTATGTTTCACCAACATATAATTCACATAGCATACATTTCAGTAATTCAGCCACTTTTGAAAGAATTGTGCAGATAAACTCCACACTGACCACACATTTCATAGATATGACGTCAAATTTTGACCTTTTTTTTAATTAAAAATCATTTTATTAGGGGCTCGTACGTTGTTTTTCCAATAAAATTTTGACCTTTTTGTCTCTATATTGGCCTCAACCCTCTGAGTTGTAAACAACCCAGGCCTTCTGCCTAGGGTTCACTCCATTGCCAACTTGAAACTGAGTTCTTAGCTTTCAAAATTCTTCCTGTTGGCCCCCAGTTCTAGTCCTGTGTTTCTCTTATACTTGTGACCATTAGGGTATGTGCCCAATTTTTAGACAAATAGCAGATTGCTGTTTGAAGAATGCCAGGCCTGTTTTAGGATCTAGCCACTAGGTGTCCCTCTTGTAAAGAAGTAATCTTTTTACAGACTCAAAAAATGTATTTCTCCTTTCATAAAATTGTAGTGTTCTAATTATATGGAAATAGATACCCCTATAACCTTGTATTAATGTCAGTAGCAATTGTTCTCGTAAACATTTATATACTTCTTGAAAGATAGTTTTATGTGTATTTTTTAATTGTGTCTCTGAAATTCAAGAGGGTTTCAAAGGGGCTGGGAAAATATTTCATTATCTTTAATTCCAGTTTTTAAAGTACTTTATAGAGATGGTTCATGTTTGTACTTTGCTGCAATTTCACTTTAGAGAAGGCAAAGGAAAATTAAATGATTGCAAGTGGGTTTTGCAGGAAGCAAAATAGGGAATTATACAATAGGCCATGTAGACAGTGGTAAGCGCAGCATCTTAAAGGAGACACTTTTCAGCAACTGCAGTTAGCTATCCTGTGTGGGAATGGAAAGGCAAGAGTCTCCATCCTGATTCATTTAAACAGTCTTCAACCAATCAAATAAGCCAGTCCCTGCAAGATGTGCTTCTAGTACAAAGTTAATGAAAAAATTCATCCATTTTAATTTCTACTTTTCAGTGAACTTTTGGGAGTCTCTCCACATGTCCCTTTTATTTTTCTTGACTGTTGCCTTTTTCACTGGTTGCTTGCTGTGCAGACCCTTCTTGTTTCACCTTGGAATCTTATGGGCACTCCAAGTGCTCTCCCACCTCCACTGTCTCCTTCCCTCAATCTCTTCCATGCTTTTGCTGGGAACATCTTTCTAACAGGTCCTTTCAGCCTGTGCTTTCCTCTGCAGGACCCTGGAATGCTCTGTGCCCCAACAGTCATTAGCTCAGAAGCAACTTTACGCTCTCTAGCCAGAGATGCCAGTAGAAATGTGTCTCCCAGCCTTTGAATCTCTAAAGCTGTGACGTGTTTTACCCCTTTCCATACCCAGAAAGTAACTCCTTTTCCATAATCCTCTCCTTATTTGAAATTGCTACCTTTCAGGAAGTTGAAAATATAGTCCATTTCAAGTAGTTCACTAGAAAAGTAGTCTATTAAGACATTTCTAAGTCTTTTGGTAAAATTGCATTGTAAGAGGGGAATAATATTGTTGTTCTTGAATGTTTGAGATAAACCTGTCAATTTCATCTTTGATGAAAGGTCTTTTCTGTCGTAAATTATTTCATCTTTTTGTGCCTCTTGCCCTATCTGTATGTATAATAGCACCAGCTGGGGTGTAGTGGTTCTGATCATCTGTACTGTTCATCAGAATCAACTATGAGGAGGAGAGGGAGTGATGTGCCAGCCCCTCCCCCAGCAAGTAACCAATTGTACAGCCAGTCAAAACAAGTAAAGACAGAACTCCAATGGCAGCAGACTTAGTGGAAGCCAAGGTGAGCCCATGAGGGAGGACGAAGAATGAGAACCTACCCGTTAGCATCTGGACCACTTGCTCATGGCAGCTATTTGGGGGCAAGACCTCAAAGAGGAGTGCAGAGGGAAAGTTGCTCATGTGAGGAAGCTGTGATCTGATTATATTTTAAGGTGGTACAGAGTAGTCATGAGAGTCCGTGGGCTATATAATTGAGAAAGATTAAGGGAAGACCATGACACTGAGAGAGTGCTGGTGAACGAATAAGGGTTGGCATCAAGAGTAAATGCAAGAACAGCAGGGTGAAGTCAGTACTACAGATAAGGAGAAGCTAGTCTCCAAACAGAGAAACTATCTGGTGATGAAAATATCCAAAGCAAAAACACAATGTAGTAAATGAAGGGCAATATAAGTAGTTTGGGCGGGCTTGGTAAGTAGGGTGGGACTTGGTGAATTATAAGAAATTATGCTGGAGAGACTAGGTGTGGCAATCACTAATCTGGTGTCAATTTCAGGATTGGGAGTTGTAGGTGTGAAGTCTAGCCTGCCAATCTGGAGATAATCAATGAGACCTCTGTGTGGGCATGGCTTTCTCCTGAGGGTTCTGGGAAATCTGGCTCTATTTCCTCCTTGGAGGTGAGAGACTCACTAGTCTTTCCTTTGGAGATGCTCTACTGACAAGACACAGGGCTGACTCACTGTGAGACATCCAGGAGGAGAAGCCAGATGGGGCTTACCCTCATGAAACCAGACCTCTGAAGCCAAAAAAGCCACGTAGAGACTTCTGCCGGTGCTAAGATGCTTGAGAAGCCACAGAGAGGCCCCTGTCAGTGCTGAGATACTTCTACCACCACTGGATACACAAGACTGCACCCACTGACCTGTGATTGTCCTGGCTTAATTGCATGTGCCTTGTGAATCTGAGAAAGACTATATAAACTGGTATCTGACATATAGACTAATATCAGACTTGCTTTCTCAATGGTTCATTCCTCTTGTATATAAACCTCTCCTTTATATACATATTAGTGTTTGTGAACTCGTTTGTCTAGTTCAGGTAGAGACTAAAAGCACACTGGAACTTTCTGAGCTCCTGTATGCTATGCCATAGAATTTGGGTGGAAGCATATTTTAGCAAAAACACCTTCCTATTCCTAGCAGTTGTTCTTTCTGAGTAGATCTTCATAATTTGTCCCAACCTGATAAATTACATAGTCATCCAAATGTGTCCAGGCTAGTTTTTAAACTTTTCCATACTTCCTAGCCATCCTTGAGTAGCTCATCTGTTCCATTATTCCTCTTTCTGGGTTTCTGTACAAGGGGATAACTTGCCCCACAAAAAAGAAAAAAGCTCCACTTTTTGGTGCTTTCATGGTATGAAATTTTCTTGCTAGGTGAGCATCTTGCATCTCGCTCTGAGTTAGTTTCACAGTGCCATCGATGGGGAAGGTGCTTCATGGTCACAGTGAATTTTATCATAAAAGCAGTTTCACTTGAACCTCGTTTTTTTCTGTTATTCAATGTAAGAGAATAGTGTGCGTCTAAGAAATTTTGTTTTTCTGCTCTGGAAAAATGCCACAGAAAGTGTTGGGTATTACAAGGATAATGCTATGGGCTATATGAGTGTTGTTCTCATTTTTAAAAAGATGAAATGTCGATTGATGACAAATTTCGTTCTGGTCATCTGCTCACTTCCTGAATGGTCAAAATGTCGACAGAATTTGTGCATTTGTGCTTGAAAGTTGATGGTGGCCCACTGAAGAGATGGGAAAGTTATCTAGACTATCTAGAAGCTCATTTCAGTAAATTTTAACAAGATTTGAGAATGAGAAGGGTTACTGCAGAATCTGTGCCTTGGGTTATGAGCAAAAAGAGCGTCTACTGGAGACCTGCTGTGCTTTGAAAGAACTGCTCCTAAGCGACCCAGACTTTTTTTCCCGGGGCATTACTGGTGACAAGACATAGTGCTATTCTTGTTTTTTGTTTTCTTGTTTTTGTTTTTTGGGCATCACTGCCCTCTGGTGGTGGGAGTAGGAGGCCCAGCCTTTGCTCCTGTGGAGCCGCTGCTGGAATTGAACCTCCATCCCAGTGAGCCACAGTCCTGTGCACAACCACTATGCCACCGGGGTTCAGCCCAAGACATGGTGCTATTCTTTTTTTTTTTGACATGGTGCTATTCTTAACGACTCTGAGAGCAAACATCAGTCAGCCAGTGGAAGGCACTATCACCACCTCGCCCCCAAAAAACTCATCAAGTGAAATGAAAGATCAAGACGATGCTCATTTGTTTTTAAAAACAAATGTCTGGGATAGGGCATATGATATTTGTTCCACAAGATCGGCTAATCAAGCTTTCTATTTAGAGGGTCTGAAAAGATTGCATAACAGTGTGCTACAGAAAGGCCTGATTTGTGACACACAGGGTACTAGTTTGACCACCACAACTACACGTGCTCACACAGCCATCTCAGTGCAATGTTTTTGGTGTAGACAGCAGGCCTCTCTCGCCCCACACACCTTACTCACCTGACTCACCTCGCCCCGTGAGACTTCTTTTTGTTCCTGTGAATTTGGAGGGACATGAAAGGATAGCAATTTTTTTTTGCGGGGGGGGGGGGGGGGGTTGGGCATCACTGCTCTCTGGTGGTGGGAGTAGGAGGCCCAGCCCCACTGCTGGAATTGAACCTCCGTCCCAGTGGGCCGCAGTCCCGCGCACAACCACTACGCCACCAGGGCTCAGCCCGAAAGGATAGCAATTTGGTGACACAGAAGAAAGCAAAAATAAGCTATTCCAACAGATGATTTTGAGAGATGTTTCCAAGAATGCAATCTCAGATTAGACTAATGTTTGGAGAGTACTTTCAAGGTAATAGGGTTGTTTTGTAAAAAAATTAAAATGCAGATCTCTGAAAAAAAATTTCTTGGTGTGGGTGGGGGCGGGTGCCCCTAGTACTACACATTTTCTCCACAGTAAAGGTGAAACAAGCAACAATTAGTGGTGGTACTCATTTTTTGGTATGCATATCTGTTCTCCTTTCTACGTTCTAGTATTTCTGAGTAGGGGCTTTATTGGCCTTTTGAACTATATAGTTATTTGTTATTTAGGATTTCCTCGTGCATTACGGCGGGGTGGGGGCGGGGATGTTAACATTCCTAACCCTTGTACACTCAGTGCTACATGTGCTCCCAGCCCGGAAACCATCAAAACAGGGCAGGTATTTCTAAATGCCCGCTCCCTTGGGATTGGTACTCCCACACTTGACAATGGCTATATTAAATGCTTAAATGTTTTTCAATTATTTGAAGCAGATTATGTAGTCTTATTTAAATCTTCATCTACTATATCCATTTTCTTAATGTACTTGTATACTAAAGCCAATAGCACCTCATTACCTTCTTCCTTTTTATGTAGTAGTGTTAATAACTTTTTGGAGTCTTGATGGAGTAGCAGGTTACATGTTGGGCTGCTGAACTACAAGTTCAGCTTTTTATAACCACTAGCCACTCCGCAGGAAAAACGATTAGGCTTTCTACTTCTGTAAAGAATTCGCTTTGGAAACTCCCAGGAGTAGTTCTACTGGGTCTTAAAGAGTTGCTGGGAATCAACTCGACAGCAGTGAGTTTGGTTTGAGTAATAACTCATAAAAGAACAAGATGCAGTGTGTCACTAGAGCTTTTCATAGTGTTTTCATGATGGAGATTTCTATTCTCAATTCAAATTAATGGGGATTTCTATTCTCAATTCAAATTATTTTACTCTACTCTAAAGCACTGAAAGAGCCTGTGAATTCACTCTTCTAGAAACAATTATCACACTGCCAGTCCTAGTAAGATAGATGGTTTTTAAAAGGAATGTTTTTATATAATTTTTGAGGAAACTTCCAATTTTAATCCTATAAGTCTCTTTTAAATAAATTTCTTTCAAAAGAGTGTTTCAAAACTTGATAGATTTGCTTGAAAATTGAAGGTAAAAGAAGACGATATATTTGGTAAAGGAACAAAGCACTTTTGTTCTGGGATCCCTCAGGTCTTCAGGCTATCACAAAATAAAACCCGCTACCTCTGAGTGTGCGTGCTGACGAAGCAAGCACCAGCTCGCCATCTTTTCATCAGGTCTGACTCCTGGCAAGTTTGAGTGACATGATTTACATACCGTACAGTCAGTGATTTAAATCTCTTTAAGAGTCGTGCAATCATCACATAATCAATTTTAAAATATTTCCTTTATCCTCCCCCCCCCCAAAAAAAAAAACTCACCACTACGCAAAGAGACTGGCAATTGCAAAATACAGTTTGCAAGACCAATCACAAATGCTTTTCTTCAACATTGTAAGCAGCGACTTTCCATGTGGACTTCTCCAGATGGGTAAGCAGAAATCAAACTGACGACATCTGTGGAGAAAGACAATGGGGAAAAGCTCAATACCAGCAGCTGAAACCAGTCCAAGGCTGACTATGGAACAGACCATCAGTTGCTCATAATAAGTTCAGATTGAAGATGAAAGAAATGAAAATGAGTCAGCAAACATGCATACTCATGTATGCCTTCCTGGTAGTCTCTGCCTTGGGCCAAGAACTATCTGACATCAGCAAAGAGAGCCCTCATTCCAACTCCTTCTGAATCTTGACTGAATTTCTGGCAACTCAGTGTCAAAGTTCTTCTGCCAGTGTGGTTGGACGATCTTCAGCAAAATTTTACTTGCATGTGAGATCAATGATACGGGTCACTTTTCTTTGGAATGGGTACAAGAACGAATTTCTTCCGGAAAATGTTCTAAAACTGGTTGTGTAATGTGATTGAACTATTTGAATTGTGTGATATTTGAATTATATGCCAGTGAAACTGCTGGGGTTAAGAAAAGAATCTCTCCCAGTCAGTTAGCCAGGTAGCAGCTTCCTTCCAAATTGCATCAGCTTGAAACATTTTGATTGGTATTTGTCAATTATTGGAGTTTGTTTTGTTTTGTTTTGGGGGGGGGCTTCTTTTTGCCTAATGCTTTTAGTACAAGTTCACCCTCTTCTTTCAGTACCATTAGTTCTTGATCATATGCTGTCTCTTCAAATGGATAAATATTGACTAGTGCTCTTCCATTTGGAAATATTTGGGGAAGGAGAAAAAAAAGTTTTACTATGAATGAGTAGTTTGCGTTTCAAAAAAGTCAGTGTTTCTGTAACTTTATGGATTTGTCCAGAGAGAACATTATGGTTTAATAATTGCCACAATATTTTCATGAACTATTTCCAGCTAAATATAGTGCTTTCAGGCACCTTAGTTAATTAGAACAATTTAGGTACAATAAAATATATCAAGGACACAATGACATTGTAGTTAAAGGCATTTTGTTGAAACTGGGGCACATTTGTGTTAATGTATTACAAGTAATAGTAACTTTCCATTTCTACCCCTCTGATTTTCAGTGTCTGGGGGCATTTTTGGTTGTCACGGCAAGGGGCAAGGTGGAATTTTCTGTGAGGAGAGGCCTGGGGTGCCGCTAAACAGCCTAGAAAGCACAGGACGGCCCTGCCTTCTGCCACGGCCCCCACTAGCTGCCCTGCTGGAGAAAGGCAAGGCTTCTGCTCTGGTACAGAGTTAGGGGCAGTTCTGCCCTCCTCCCCTGTAAGGTTGCTCTGGGTTGGAGTGGGATGAGCTAGGTTTGGGGTAAAATGTCAGCCGTGCTAAGGTTAAGAACTCTGTTCTTTTTGAAAGCTTGTGAGCCCAAACCAGCTCATGCCCACGGAGTTGGTTCTAACTGCCCCAGCAGGTCTCCAAGGGCGTATATGTTTACAGAAGCAGACGGTCTGCTCATTTTTCTGCCGTGGAGTGGCTGGAATGTTGAAACTGCTGAACTTTCCGTTTTCAGCCTAGCACTTAACCACTGTACTACCAGGGGAACTTTCCCTTAAGGATTGCATTTCTTAGTATGTGTATTTAGAAAATAACTCAAAATGCACACACACACACACAAGCATGGATTACTCACTGAAGTATTAAAATAATTTTTTTCCTTTAAGAAACTTAACCAAATAGAATAAAATTACTTAGTCCAATGTCCTCCAAATGATACTGTTGGAATTTCAATGTGTATGTGTGTTCAATGGGGCATGCTGTTGTATCGTCTTTTCTTGACACATCACTCCATTTATTTATGATAAACCAGCAACAAAATTCTTTGCGTCTCAGCAAGAGATCTTGGTTATCCATATCAGGAGTTACTTGAATTTCAGGAATGCAAAAGAATTGTAAACTAGTGATCATTAACTCACCCATTTCAGAAATTCTTTATGAAATACTGTTCAGTCTCTGCCCATTCTTGCCCTTAAAACATTTACGCTCTGATTTACTGTTCTCAAAATGTATTCATACAGAGTAAAGCAAGCGCAGGCAGTTACTTGGTGAGATGTTTGCTTTCTATACCCACTGTAATTACTTGCTGTCTCAGAGTGACCCTCACATGTGTAGACTAGCATAGCCCCATTGGGGTTTTGCAAAGCTGTGACTTTCCAGAAGCTGTCCTCCAGTCCTGTATTCTGAGGTGCACTGGTTGGGTTTGAACCATCAACTTTCGAGCTAGCTGTTGAGTACTTCACTGGATTTAAAAAATAACTTTTCCTGTATCTTCTTTCTTTGAATTGATTCGATGGGCACTAACACTAGCAATTGTTATTTTATCTGGAAGAATAAATAGGGGGAAAGGCTCCTACACCTACCAGGGGGAAGGGATGCCCCAAAACAAAAACAGCATCAAAAAAAGAATGGAAATAATTTGGGTTTTTTCACACATTGGACTACTATGTAGCAGTTAAAAATTAACAAATCATTGAATAGGTTTATAAAACAATGTGAATGAAAGAGTAAGGCAGGGTATTTTAGGATGGTGTCATTTAAATCAAGAGTGGGAGTCTCGCTGCCAAAGGCCATTGGGGTATTTATAACAGCATTTATGAGCCTTATAGAACTGCCAACTTAAGCTGAGCCCTGGTGGCACTGCGGCCCACAGGGTTGACAGTTCAAATCCAGCAACAGCTCTCCAGGAGCAAAGCTGGGCTTCCTATTCCCATCAGGGCAGTGATTGGTGGGGAGGGGGGTGAATGCTTAAGAAAAAAAGAATATCCTGCTGTATTTGGTCAAACATTTCATTAACTCACTCTTCATGACTAGAACTACTTGTTGGTGAAGTTGCGATGTTTTGAGCTTGATGATTTTGATGTTCCTACATGGCACGAAGATCAAACATTCTCCACCCCTGCTTTAAATGTTAGAATCATATAAAACTATATTTTTGTTTTGTTTTGTTTGTGGCCATCACTGCCTCTGGTGGTCGTGGGCGCTACCCAGCTCTGCTCCTGAGAGCTGCCGCTGGATTTGAACTGCCAAGCCTGCGGGCCACAGTCCCGCACTCAACCACTTATGCCACCAGGGCTCAGCCGAGATAGTGATTCTTTAAGAGAATAGAAAGCCTTATCTATTTCCTGTGGAGCACCAGGTGATTTCAAACAGTTGACCTGGTACTTAGCAGCCCAACTTTTAATCACTGTGTCACCAGGACTCCCCTGCATATGTTCAAGGGGGCTTTAAGCAAAAAGTTTGGGGGGAAATACATAAGAGAAACACAAACCCAACTTCAAAATGGTAGTTACCACAGTGGGGCGGCAGTGGAGGGGTTGAGTAAAAAACAGTATACAGGATAATCACCAATGTATAGCCTTTAATTTTTTAAAAGCCAAAATTATCATGTAAATACAGTACTGAGGTCAAATAAATGATATTTGTCTTAATTTAATTGTGTTTCGCTAGTAAAATTGTGATGAGACCAGATCAAGTGTGTTCAGAGTGGTATAACCATGGAGAGGAAAGTTGTAATAAAGGACTTCATTAAAACTACAAGCTAGTATGATGAATGCAATTATCTTTAAGGACTTTCCTTGTGTCTGGAATATTAATTTAATTTTTGAAGTATTTAGGGTCTGCTGAATGTCAATAAAGATGAATTTTTTTTTATTTATCCAAACAGTGATTGAAGTGATTGCATATGATTTGCAATTCCATAAGTCTGTTGTGTCTTTAGCATAAGTCTGTTGTGTCTTTAACATAATATGAAAAAGTAAATATATGCGGGGACTTCAAAAGTTCCTGGAAAATGATAAGAGATAAAAATTTAAAACAAAGTTTATTTCTCAACATGACTTTTTTTAATAAGAGATTTATATCAAAAGTAATTGTACATTAAGAAAACATCCCAGGCTGGTCCAGATCAAGTCCATAATTCTTATATTAGCCCATATGTCCAATACCAGTCTATAAATTCCTCTTCAGACTCATGTGACACATGCAATGACACCAAATTCAGGAAAATCACAGGCCAGTGAGTAGAAAGTCTTGTGGATCCAGTGGTGGTAGAAGCTGCCATGGGTCTCCGTGTGTTCTCAACATAACTTTCAACCAGGTCAAGGTATCAATAATTTAGCCATTCCCTAAAGAATTGAAGGTTTGGGGAATTTATCCCCCAATTTATTCTCTTTTATACATTATCAACTGAAGAAAAAGTGCCCTTTAGAGATGATTTTTAAAATTAGAAAACGAAAAGAAGCTGGGAAGAGCCAAATCAGAACTGTAAGGTGCATGGTTTCCCTTGTTTGATGTGCATAAACATTGTCATGTTGGAGAAGGACTCTCTGGTTAAATTTACCTAGGAGATTTTCTACTAAAGCTTTACTATTCTTAAAACACTTTCATTCTAAGCAGATGTTAACATTCTGAGGCCCTCCAGAAAGTCCATAAGCAAAATGCTTGGAACATTCCAAAAAACTGTTGCTGTGACCTTTGCTGTTTCATGAGTCCACTTTGACTTTGTCTGGACTGCTTTCACCTCTGGGTAGGCGTGGCTGTTGTGCTTTGTCTCCAGAGTTGTATAGTTAAAGTCCTATCTCATCACCTGTTAAAATTCTATCAAGAAACGTTTCAGGATCTTGGCCCCACCTGTTTACATGTTCCATTTAAAGCCCCACTCTTGGGTTGAGCCCCGGTGGTGTAGTGGTTGGGACTGCGGCCCACTGGGACGGAGGTTCAATTCCAGCAGTGGGGCTGGGCTTCCTACTCCCACCACCGGAGAGCAGTGATGCCAAAAAATAAAAAAAATAAAGCCCCGCTCTTGTCTGCAGCACATTTAGGTGACATTTTGGCACTCATTGAGCACAAGGTTTGCCAGTCAGAATTGTATAAGCTGAATCAACTGAGAAATCTATGGTAGTAACTGTTGTTTGTACTATTGACATAAACAAAATTTAGTTTTTCTTTTTAACCCTTGCAAGTTAATGTGAATGGTCTTTTGTGGGATATATATATATATAATGTGTTGGTGTGTTGGATTTTTTTAGTCATTTTATTGGGCCTTCGTTAGGGTGTCATACAACTCTTATCACCGTCCATCCATTGTGTCAAGCATATATGTTGCTTGACATTTGTTGCTGTCATCATTGTCAAAACATTTTCTTTCTGCTTGATTCCTTAGTATCAGCTCATTTTTTCCCTCCCTCATGAACCCTTGATAATTTATAAATTACTATTTTTCATGTCTTAACACTGATCAGTGTCCCCCTTTACCCACTTTTCTGTTGCCCATCCCCCAAGGAGGGGGTTGTATGTAGATCATTGTGATTGGCTCCTCCTTTGTCTCCCACCTTCCCCTTAACCTCCTGGTACCACTGCTCTCAATATCAGTCCTGAGGGGTTTATCTGTCTTGAGTTCCCTGTGTTTCCAGTTTTTAAGGTAGAATTGGGATCAAAATAATAGTAGGGAGGAAGCATTAAAGAGCTAGAGGAAAGTTATATGTTTCATCGGTGCTATACTGCACCCTGACTGGCTTGTCTCCTCCCCACGACCCTTTTATAAGGGGATGTTCAGTGGTCTACAAATGGGCTTTGGATCTCAGCTACGCACTCCCCTCCATTCACAATGATACAATTTTTTTGTCTTGGTCTTCGATGCCTGATACCTGATCCTATTGGTAACTCATGATCACACAGACTGGTGTACTTTTTCCATGTGGGCTTTGTTGCTTCTCAGCTGGATGGCTGCTTGTTTATCTTCAAGTATTTAAGACCCGGGACACTTTATCTTTTGATAGCCAGGCAGCATCAGCTTTCTTCGCCACATTTGCTTATGCACCCATTTTGTCTTCAATCGTGTCTGGAAGGTAAGCATCACAGAATACCAGGTTATTAGAGCAAACTTCTTGTGTTGAGTGAGTACTTGAGTAGAGGCCCAATATCTGTCTGCTACCTTAATACTAAACCTATAAATATGTACATAGATCTGTTTCCCTATCATATATAAGTATTTATATAAGTATATGCCTCGATTTAGACCTCTATAAATGCCCTTTGACTCCTAGTTCTTTACTCTGTTTCCTTTTACTTTTCTCTTGCCCCACTCTCATGTTCAGCCTTCATTAGGCTGTCAGTAATTCCTCTCGGCTAAAACATTTGTGGGTTTCTTTTTTTGTTTATTTGGGTGGGTGGGGGGGGGGGGAACATCACTGCCTCTGGTGATTGTGGGCCCTACCCAGTGCTGCTCCTGAGAGCCGCGGCTGGGTTTGAACCGCCAAGCCTGCGGGCCACAGTCCCACACTCAACCACTTATGCCCCCGAGGCTCAGCCCCCGGGTTTCATTTTTAACACGGTCTAATTTCTCCCAAAAAGGAGTTATCCATTTGTACACTGCCAATATCCAAACTTTTCCTAAAGCATTGATGATTTCGCCATTCTTCTTCCAAGATCCACCATAAATGTGCTATTTGTTCTTATTTCAATTTTAATAGAATTAAATAAAATTTATCTCTTTTCAGAACTGATGTCTGACCCTATTTGGTCCTCAAACTATATCTAAATCTTATTAAGACATGTTACAAGGCATATAGGTACTTTTTGGTACAAAAGAACCCTGAAATACATGCGTGGTTTTTCCATGAGTAATTTTTCATGAGTTTTGAAGCCTCCTCATATTTGGGGGGGAAAAAACTATATTATGCATTAAGATTAATAAAGAAAATGTTTCTTATTGAGATAAAAATGTGCTTTCCCTCCCATCTCTTAGTGGTAGTAAAATGCCAGTTTAACACAAAAGTTTCACTTTGGAAGAATTATTAATACAGATAACGTTTGCATTTTTTGCTTCATCTTTTTAGTATTTTCCCCTAAGATTTAAAAAAATTTTTTTTATTTAGGCATTACTGCCCTCTGGTGGTTGGAGTAGGAGGCCCAGCCTTTGCTTCTGTGAGCTGGAATTGAACCTCCATCCCAGTGGGCCACAGTCCCACGCACAACCACTACGCCACCGAGGCTCAGCCCCTTCCCCTAAGATTTTTAGCATCTGGTCTTTAGATTGATGAAGGATGCTTCATGATTTATTCATTTTGTTCCATTAAAAATATTAGACTCAATATGATGTTTCTTAGACAATAAGATATAATATTAGTATAAGTGCAATGAAACATTTTAAAATCTAGTGTCAGAAATTGTCTTATAAAAGAAGTCCCCGTGTACAGATCTATGATGGTTTGCCATAATGGGTGGAGTTTGACTTAAGTTTGTGGTCATTATCTTCTACCAGTTTCAATCACATAAATGTTTAGTGACCATTGTGGTAGATTGTATCAAATATAGAGGTTTTTAGGCATACTACTAAGGGTGATTTAAAGGAGATGTTAGCCATTGCTTGGAGCAGATGCTCCCAGCCATTACTTTCCAATAGGATTTTTAGAAATTTCTTTGAAAAAGATAAACATGTGTAAATTTGTCATATAATGAAGACATTATGTGACTGTAAGGGAGTTGATATTGTGAGCATATTTAAAGAAAGAATTGATGTCTGATGTCACCAAACTTTGACTTGTTAAATATAACGTACGGTAGTTTCTCTAAAATCAGACTTCAGTGACTTAATAGTGTCTGTTCTATATCAAGCCAAAGTTTAGACCTAAAAGCAGAGGGCTCTAACTTAGTGCATTCTGCTTAGCAACCAACTTGTTGTCCAGTGTTTCGCTACTGAATGCACGTACTCATGCCTCAGCAGTGTATCTGCAGCCAGCTGGACTCCACCAGATAGCACTTCATTCACCTGATCTCCCGACTAGTCCGGGGAAAACATCAGCTCACTGGTTTAGTCATGAGGAAAAGTATTTGTAAACTTAGAGTAGTATTAAACTAATCTCAAAGGCCCCGGAACTACGAGAAATGCTCTTCTAACTCAGGAATGTCAAGTCCTTGGAATTCAGAATGACTTCACCTTTTTTTAACTTCTTTAAAAAAATTGCCAGTATATTTTTCTTCAGAACCATAACTATAAAAATGCTTGAAACAAGAAAAGATTGTTAAGAAAACTGAAGATTGTTACATTCTGAGGTTTCCTTTAGAATTTTTTAAACGCGCGTTTAGAAAGTGTAACTTGCCTCAGGCATTTGTTGTCAACCTTGACACTCACAAGATCTTTTTCTCTCTTAGAAATCAACAGTTTTGTTGGCATGTAAAGCTCCTGTTTCCTCAGAGTCAAGCTGTGTACACAGAAAAAAGGTAAAAGTTTCCTTACTGTATATTAGTACTGATTTGGTTTTTTGTTTGTCTAAGAACCAATTTGTTCTGCTCCTTTTTAAAATAGTTTTAACCCAAATGTTAAGACATGTACTTAATTGGATGAGTGAAGTGCAGTTGTCTACTTCAACATGTTTGACTTTCAGAAATAATCTTGAGTGAGAAAAACAAATTCAAAAGAATGCATACTGTTTGATTCTGTGTTGAAACTTCAGGAAGCAAAGCTGGCACAGTTTCAGAATCGCACAGTCCTGCCCTGTCCTTCTAGGGTCCATGGCAGTGAGTTTTGAGTTTTGTGTGCTTTGGAAATATACAAGAGGCTGGTAGGAAAAGCCTAAAATTGATGGCAGTCATTGAGGGGGTCATCGAAGGAGCTGAAGGTTTTCTTAGAAGATGCGACAGGCACTTAATTGTCTTCAAACAGTGCCTATCCGTGATATAAATGTGCACGTGTCTGATGTATTTCTCAAGGGCAAGAGGTTCTAAAAGCAGAAATGAAAAATGACCTAGGAATCTGTTGTACTGTTAACAATACAGGGAGCGCAGGTAGAGTAAGGGGTTCTGTATTGAGCTGCAAACTACAGAGGTCAGTAGTTCAGACCCACCAGCTGCTCCACGCCAGTAAAGGACTTACAGCCTAGGAAAACCGGAGGGGCCATTCTCCTCTGACTTTCGGGGTGCTGTGAGTTGGAGTCAGCGCGATGGCAGTGAGTTGGAGTGTCCACATTAGTGTGTCTCTCAGCTGCATAGGAGAGGCCTTCAAAAGGGTCACGGGAAATTTTGACTCTCTTTAGTTCACTTTAGTGAGAACTTTAGTTCTCTTTAGTCCACTTTTCCACAATTTCTTTTAATCCTTCTCATGTGTGTCTGCGTATGTACTCAGACATATATCCACACATGCTCATAATTGGAATGAATTTGCATAAGCAGTTGCCTTTTTTCTTTTTCTTTAAATCATTTTCTTGGGGGCTCATACATCGTTCTTCACAATACATAAATGCATATATTGTGCCACGCTTCATCACATGGCTGCTGCTGTCATCTTCTCTGAACCTCCACTTTGCCACTTGAACCCTTGACATCAGCTTCTCATCTTTCCCCCTCCCTAGCAGCTGCTTTTAGTGAACTAGCAGTTCACTAAAACTAGCAGTTGCTAGTAGTGAACTTTTCTAAAGTATCACTAATCTTTTGTGCATCTGTACTAATTGATCTTGAGTTATGAAAAATTTAAAGTTGCTTTTCAAGTAGGCTTAAGTGTCTTCTGTGATTGTCATGTGGAATTTACTGAAGGATTTTCTTATTCGAAGTTTCAAAAAGATGGGTGGTAAAGTCTTTGATTTTTATAGTTGGGGGTATATAACAATAATATATTGTGGGTATTATGAGTAACAGGAAAATTAACATCTCAAAATTATCACAATTTGTTTCTTCAGTTTTTATGGCTCAAAACAATATTCACAGGAAAGTTAGATAATAAAATACTGTTTTCTGGAGAAAGTTTTCTTTTTAAAACTGGCTCTAAGAATTGGAAAGAAAAAATTTGAACCTTTAGTGAAATTAGCATCATCGGAAATCCTTTTTAAAAAAAAAAGATTCCTGGTTTCTGAAACTCACATCTTGACTTTCATGTTTGAGCACACATCTGTGCTAAAAGAAGCTTCATATTTGATTAATTGACTTATGGAGCGCTTCTCAGAATGTTTGTGTTTAAGACCTTGTTAAGGGTGTCCAAGAAACTGTTTTGAACTTTTTTCGTAGGTCACTTTTTTCTTAAAAGGATGTTATATTTTTCCAAGAAATAAAATGTCCATGTTCTACTATTTAAGGGAAAAGATCTCAAGACTCAGTAATTTTAACTTAACACCTTTAAGAGAATATTGTGAAAGATAATGTGGGGTGTTTTTTTGTCCTTTGGTCCTTTTTTCAATTTGGAGCAGGGTACCAGACAATAAAACCATTAATGAAATCTTACGAACCTACATTGATCCTGAGAAATCTGATCCTGTAATTCGTCAAAGGTATGTTTGAAAAATAAAATTTACTGAAATTACTACAAATGTTCATATACTTGTTTTGTGTGCATTTATTATGTAAAGCCATGACATTTTATTAAAATGTGAAACGTCATTATAATTTGCTTCTCTCTCATTCCCAAGGGTTTAAAATCATGAATCAGTAACACTGGTTTCTGAAACACCTTTTCAATTATTAAATTCATTTCTACTTCTCTTAACCATACACATTAGATTACTTTTATTACACGTATTTTGCAGATGGGAAAACTGAGCCTTAAAATGATTACATAGCTAAGCCCCAGTGGCGTAAGTGGTTGAGTGCGGGACTGCAGCCCGCAGGCTTGGCCATTCAAATCCAGCGTCTGCTCTCAGAAGCAGCACTGGGTAGCGCTCACGACCACCAGAGGCCAGTGATGCCCAAAAAAAAAAAAAAATGATTACACAGGCTGAGCTCCAGTGACATAGTGGTTGTATGCGGGACTGCGGCCCACTGGGATGGAGGTTCAATTCGAGCAGCGGCTCCACAGGAGCAAAGGCTGGGCTTCCTACTCCCACCACCTAGAGGGCAGTGATGTCCTCCCCCCCAAAAAAATGACTACATAACTTCATGTAGCTAATAAGTGGAGAAGTCAGGATTCAAACCCAAGTGGTCTGACATCAGTGTCTACACTCTTTATCCTTATTCTAGACCAGCGGTTCTCAATTTGTGGGTTGCGACCCCCTTGAGGGGTCACCCAATTCATAGCAGTAGCAAGATTCGAACTGACAAGGAAAATAATTTTATAATTGGGAGGTCACCACAACATGAAGAACTGTATTAAAGTGTCACAGCATCAGGAAGGTTGAGAACCACTGCTCTAGAATGTCATCCAACTTGAACGAAAGATCCTGAAATGAAATTAAGACTTTCCAAATAGGTGCTAAAGATAGGTGTAGCAGGTCTCTTACCTGCTACATCTTAAAACTCAGCAAAGTATACTTACTCTCCTGTCTAAAAATGCAGCCTGTACAGTAGTGGCTAACATGTAAGACAGACTTAGTCATGTGTATATATGTTGCAATAGCTGGCTTTGCCCGTTTATAGCTTGTGATCAGAAGAAAGTTACTATGGGCTTTCACCTTCCATCATTAGTAAAATGAGAGAGAATACCTACTCAGTAGAGTTTTTATGAAGCTTAAAGGAAGTAACTATAAAGCACCTACCACAAGGCGCATAGCACACAGTAGGCAGTATACCCAAAAAAAGGAGCTGCTATTAAGAGTTTGAATTGTTAGCAGTTCTAGGCAGGAAATCAGCTGACTTCCTTAGACCAGATGGTGCCTGCTTAAGATAGGAATTGAGTAACCTGGTGTTTAAAATTTAGTCTTGCATAGATTTTTAAATGTCTGGTCGTTCTAGTTAGACTTTATTCTTCTTTTGATTCTGGCTAATACCCAGTGAATTAGGTCCTTATCCCAGGGTTTTGGGGAGTGGGGTAGGTATTTGCCCCTTAAAATTGATTATTCAGCTGTTATCGTCAGTTATTAGTTGGTGGTCAGTCTTTTGACAGTGTTTTTGGTAAATGCTTTTTGTACTTGCTAGACATTTGTCATTGAACTGAATTTAAAAGTTTAAAATAAAATAGCCAAGAAACACTAGAAGAAAGGCTACTTTTTTATTTGAATCTTGGAGGAAAAAATACCTTTTAGCACTTTTTCTTTTCTTGCTTGAGTGAATTTTAAATATTACTAGCTGCTCTTAATGCATACGATTTGTAAGACATTCTTCAAGCCTATCAGAAATCACATTTGCTTCCTTCAATATCATATTTTTGTTTCAGATTGAAAGTCTACATTCATTCTAAGGCTGGTGTCCAAATCTTAATGAAGGTTGAGTGTGTGCAGCAAAATGTCGTAAGGTAAAACGACCTTCCCTCTCCGCTTCTTTTTTTTTCGAATCTTCTCAGTGGCTTGATTAGTTTAGGTGATGACCTATTAACTAACTAATTGTCAGCACAACCTAGGTATCAAAATTTTTCTTTCCAATGAAATGAAATCGCATTTAACATAATGGCTGACATTCATGCCTGATTCCACTAACCTAAAGAATAGAGAATTTTCACAGCAAGAGGCAGCATTTATCCCAACCAGCAAGTTGTGTAAACTACCCTTAGCATCTAACTACAAGTCTGAACTGCCTGTGAACATTATACGTTAGTGTTATTTAAGGTTCTGTGTGTTACTTGGTATGATAGGCTATTTATTTATGTATTTGGAGTATGATTTGGTTGGAGTGCTTAGTTTTTTCTCATAGAAATGGGTAGTAATTTCCTCTTTGTTTTTCACACTTTTTCTACTTTGGGATAATGGAAGATAAATTAGGGTAGTATAGGATGAATTCATTTGAACAGTCTTATCACCCTGGTTAGATTTGCAAAGTTGTACAACTAGAAGAGTTCTAAATCTCATCTTAATTTATTGAAAGAAATAGTTTATACAACAGACTTGCAGTATTCACATTTTCTCTCTTGGAGATTAAAAACTATGATCTGGCCTATTATACGATAGTGGAAAGAACACTGCATAGCAGAAATAGAGAGAACCAAATTTTTGAAAACCGTAAGATTTGCCTGGGTTGTGCGCGTGCCGTATTGATGAGATGACGAATGTGATTGCTCTAGATGACCTCCAGAGTAACCGCACAGTCTGGCAGTGCTGGTTAGTGCCATGTCACAATATGGAATTGCAGAACTGCAGTCTGTAAAGACACCTGGTTCCCCCCACTTCACTTCTCATCTCTGATGTTAAATTAAATCTGCCTGGTCAAATTCTTATAAGATCAGTTTGGCATGATCAATATCTAAATAATATAATTTGCTAGTTGAAGAGGTTTAAGAACCCAAGCTCGGAAAAATTTGATGAGAATCCCAGCTGCCTTCCATTGATTCTATTATCTTGAGAAACAGATATTTGCCTTGGTTTCTTCCTCCGTTAAACCAGTGATAATTACCGTGCATGGTGCTTGTGGACTTTCCCTGTTGATTTTATTAGTATTATTACTATCTCTTCCCTACCCCTAACTACTGGTAGCGTATTTGTTGGACCATAAGATGCACTTTTTTTTTCCCCAAAAAAAGTTAGGGGAAAGCGAGGATGCATCTTACGATCCAAAGGTATGGTGCCCAGAACATTTGTTTATGATCCTATGTGCCCACTTGCTGTCCGCTGCTGTTTGCATGCTGCCGATTGCTGTGTGTTTGGGGGAAGTCCCGCCTCCTGGAGTCTCCATGTTAATCAGGCTTACGACCAGCACAGCAAACGCCTCCCCTCATTTGTTAATGAAATGAAAGTGATGATGGTTCTTAACACCATTGTTGAGTTTGCACTGTTAAATATTGCTGTATTTTGCTCAGTTTTAATAACTATTTCAGTATACTGGTACTATGCACTATGTTTTTTTGTTTTCTTTTCCTGCTCTAAAAACTGAGTGTGCCGTTTGGTCAGGTGCATTCTTGATCCAGAAAATACAGTGATTGATTCTTGGAAAAGATCCTCAAGTAAAGATTATAAGAATTTTATAGCTAACAAAGGGTCTGAAGCACCCAGTTCTGACCACTTTTCTTACCAGTGTATCTCAGATTTGCCTACTGGTCCTGTGATGAAGAACTCAAACTTTCTCTTTCCCTAGACTTCTTAATATAGTCTATTTACATGAAATGTCTCCTTCCTCCTATAGATGTAGAATCACAAAGAAAGAAAGGATAGAATATGCTGTAGTTTCTGCAAAAAATAACAAGGTTGCAACCTCCTTGTTAGCCCAAGTCAACTAACTGTAAAATTAAAAATCAGATACTAATATGAAGTATTTCAATGTAAAAGAAACTCTTGGGCATTTTCTGGGTTTTCTTTAAAGTTACTAGTCAATAAATAAGTGTTTTCTTTAGGGAAATCCTAAAGTTACTAGTCAACAAATAATTTGCCGTTTCTCTACTTTTTTTTTTATTTTTTTTACTTATTCAGTTCCTTGCTTCACACCACGTATTTCATGTAACTGGCTCATTTAAATGTTATTTATGTTTCATATATCAAGCACACATGATATTTATTAAAGCTTCAATCTTATAAGCCTGCTAAGAGAACACCTCTGTGACTTTATTAGCAACAAAATAGGCTTTAAAACTTTGAAATTTTACACTGCTTGTTGTTGTTTCTGATTTTATTTCCTATAATACCTGGAAGAGAAGATTTGTCTTATTTCAGTTAAAGTATGACAAATTGAGCATTGGTCATTAAAGAAATGTGCTAACTCTATAAGCCAGCCACTTTTGGCTCCCTGGCAAAATATTTCCCCCGTCCAGAATTCAAGGAAACTAGAAATAACATCTGATAAAAAGTAAATGTAGACTGATGAGTACTGTAAATTTTCGATTGGTGGGGGAGGGACTTCAAAAAATTATATTGGAAAATGGGATTAAAATAGAAAGGAAATTTTTTCATGAGCTTTGTGATGCCCTCTTTTATAGAACAGACTGATTAGGTCCAGATAGCAATGCTTTTAACTTGGAAATTTGTACTGTAATATCCTTGAGAGTATAAATCCATTACCATGGAGCCAATTCTGACTCATAATCCTACAGGACAGAGTAGAGCTGCTAGATAAAGTCTCCAAGGCTATCATTCCTTTTTCTGGTGTGGGGGTAGCTATAAATCTTTACAGAAGTAGACTGCCACTTCCGTCTTTGAAGTGGTTAGTTGGTCAAAACCACTGATCTCTCAGTTGATAGTTATCTGCTCTAACCACTGTGCCACCAGGCCTCCATAGAGAAGGCAGAAGGGATAGAAACAGCTTCTCCTAGCAGACGTATTGCATTGACCAAAACTGCTGCACAAGACCTTTTCATAAAAGGGTTCATCAACAAGGATGTTCCTTTGAAGAGTGAGGTATGCCTGACCCAAGCCATAGTATTTTCATTTGCCTCATATTCACTTGAAAGTTGAACATTGAATAAGAAAGACCAAAGAAAAATTGATGTATTTGAACTGTGGTGTTGGCAAAGAATATTTAAAGTACCACGAGCTGCCAAAAGCCAAATCGTTCTTGTCTTGAAAGAAATACAGGCAGAATGCACCTTAGAAGCAAAGACGGTGAGACTTCTTTTCACATAATATCAGGAGAGACCAGGCTCTGGAGAAGGACATCCTGCTGAGGAAAGTTGAGGGACATCCTGCTTGGTAAAGTAGAGGAACGTCTCGAAAGAGGAACACCATCAAGGAGATGCAGACACCACAGTAGCTGCAGGGACGAACGCAGACACAAGAACAATGGGGAGCATTGGGGCAGGGCCCCGTGGGATGTCTCTTTCTGTTGTACAGAATCGCTGTGAGATGGGACCCACTTGATGGCATGTGGCAACAATAAAGCAGACCAGGGTGTTCTAGGAGAGTGTAGGACTGCCTACAGGAAAACGCGCCAGAAGGAAGCAGCTGGGGAAACAGCTTTTATGCAGTAGCAAAGAAAGAACCAAGGATATCTGATCTAGAGTCCGAGAATGCTTCAGCCAAATGGTTAAGGCTTGCTCTTAAGAAAAGCCAAAGTAGATGAAACGGAACCAGAAACATCTGGAATGTGTACTGAAATGGAGGCCAGCTAACCTGATTCTAAGTCCTTGCCTTCTCTGCTGAGCCTCATTTTCCTTTCAGTCCCGTGCCACAGAGTCAATTCTCACTCAGAGCCTCTCTAGAGCCTAGAGTACGATGCCTGCACAGGGGTTTCCTAGGCTGTGCTATTTGTCGACGCAGAAAGCCTTGTTTTGCACAGAGCCGCTGATAACTGATCTAAACCTTCGGCCTTGCCACTCGTGGTCCAGTGCTTGACTCACTGTGCCACCAGGGCTCCTGGAGGTGGGGCTAAATTGGTAAGCAGGTCCACCCATTTACTTGATGAGTTAGTTAGCTTCTTGGGCTAATGGATTTAGCTACTATAGGGTACATCTAGAAAGAGATTTTCATATTAATGATTTGTAAACCAATGTTCTCCGGGTAACACTCTTGATAGGCTAAATGAGTATTTCTATCTGATGATACACATAATCATACTTACATCATGAAAAGAAAATACATTCAGAGAACCTCTAAGTAAGACTATCATAGGTTATATAATGTTTTTATTTCCTGAAAGTGCTTAAAAGACACTAAGCACTAAAATGTGTGGTTTCCTTTTGGCTGTGTGATTTAAATGCACCCTATGGTTCATAGCTTTTCATCAATTTCAATAAAAGTGTTTACACGCCAGATCACATAGAGATGTGTGTGTTTTCTAGATTTTAGCTTTGTAATAGGTGACATTTTCTAGTTTATTGATTTGATCATAAAATGTACTGTATTGGGCTGAGCCCCGGTGGCATAAGTGGTTGAGTGCGGGACTGTGGCCTGCAGGCTTGGCGGTTCAAATCCTGAGGCGACTCTCAGGAGCAGCACTGGGTAGCACCCACGACCACCAGAGGCAGTGATGCCTAGAAAAAATAAAAATTAAAAAAAAATATGTACTGTATCTACTCATGCATAAAAAGTTTTTCGGCACATTTTTTACATTTTTGTGGTAAAATTAGGTCCTTGGCTGATACTTGAGGTTGGCTTATACTTGAGTATATATGGTATTTCTAACCCTAAGAAATTTGTTGCTCATCTGTTTGAACATTTGTCCTTCCTCCACTCACCTCCAGAATACATGTGCTATCACTTCTAAGCTACTTAGTCTAAAATATCCTCTTAAGTTTATTAATTCTTTGAACAATTGATTAGTAGGCAGCCAGTGTGGTCCACAGAGCATTGGAGACAATGGACTGAAGCAGTGGAGCTTGGAAAGTCAGGCACTTGTGTTAGTAAGTCCACAGGTGCCCTCGTCCTGACTAATTTCTTACTAGCTTACCATTCTCAGAAAGTGAACAGGTGGTTTTGACCAGGAAAACCTACTTTAGGTAAGGCTAGGTCTTATCGGGGGACATCTGTATTATCATTGTTCATTTATTACTGACTAAAAAATTAGTAGGTCACCAGCTTTGATACTATGCTTTGAATTAAAATATCCCAAATCTATTTTAATCCTATATGTATTTTATCTTCACCTATTAGTGAGATGTTTTTCATAAAGAAGCTTCGGCACATATATTGTACTTTGTATTTACCTCGCTGGTTTGCTATCTCTTTTAAAACCTGGTTTGATGAAGACGTCATTTCAACTGTGGCAGAATAAGACTTTCCAAATTTATTCAAAACCACTGTAAGTACATTCTGTCTTTTAGGCATATAAACAAATTTGAGTTTGTATGAAAGTGAATAGAGCACAGTTCTATGTAGTGAGGAAAAACCACACACCCGTAGGCTTGAATAGGCCCAGATCTTGGTACTAATGGGCACTAGGATGCTGGCTGTGGTCTTTGTGTCATCAAGAAGGCTTTGGAGGATGTGATGAGATAAGCAAGAGCATGCAGACTGTCTTGTAAAGAGACAAATAAGTGATTTGAAGAAGTTAGCTAATAGATATTTGTGAAGAATTATAGCTTGAAACATTTTGAAAAGAGGTTGAAGATGTCGGTTGGGACCCGACTCTAATGCTAGGTTTGGATCTTGTCCCATTGGCAGTGGCCAGTTGTGAAAATCAAGCAAAGCCAGTTCTACTGGGTGACCAATTGACTTTAGAAAGGAATGGGTAGGAAGCAGTAAACAACTGCTGGCACAGTACTTTTCGGACAAAATGCTATTCAGGGATAGCTAGAGAAGGGTGTGTTAGTCCGGGTAAACTAGAGAAGCAAACTCATAGACACGCATATGGATATAAGGAAAGGTTTATATACAGAGGAATGGGACATTGAAAAAGCATCCTAGCCCAGTCCAGTTCAAAGTCAGAAGCCCGATATTAGCCCATATGCCTGGTATCAGTATATACAGTCTCCTTCTGACTCACGAAGTCACAGGCCAGTGGGTGCAGAGTCCCGGCGCTGGCAAGGTTCCCCTCATGGCTTCTTGCTTCCAGGGCTCAGGGTCCATCAACAGCATCCAGTGGTGGTAGAAGCAACTCAGTGCTGGCAGGGGTCTCCATGTGGCTTCTCCAGCTTCAGAGGTCTGGTTGCATCAGGATAAGGCCATGTGACTTCTCCTCCAGCTCCTTGGATGCTGCCATCTTATCTTGTATGTAGCTCCCTGTCTCAGAGACTAACTCCCAATCACTGGGGAGAGTTTCTCATCTCCACAAGGGAAATATCACGAGATTACCCAGAAGTCTCAGGAGAAAGCCATGCCCACACGGAGGCCTCAGTGGTTATTCAATGGCTATCTCCAGATTAACAGGCTAGACTCCACCCCTACATCTCAATCATGAAATTAGCATAAGCACATGACCACCACAAAGGGCTTAAGGATGTTGAGTTTCAAATTTAAAATGGCATCATTTTCTGAAACTTTCTTTTTCATTAAAAGATCATTTTATTGGGGGCTCTTACAACCCTTAAAACAATCCATACTTCCATTGTATCAAGCATATTTGTGCATATGTTGCCATCGTTCTTTTCTAGACATTTACTTTCTACTGAGCCCTTAATATCATCTCCTCTTTGTTTCCTCCCCCACCCTCATGACACCTTGATAAATTATTAAATATTTTACTGTCTTACACAGACCATTATCACCCTTCCCCCATGGTTTCCGTTGATCATCCCCCTGAAGTGTGTGTGCATGTGTGTGTGTGTGTGTGTGTGTGTGTAGTTATGTGTTGATCATTGCAATTGGTTCCCCCTCCATTTTCACCAATGCATTTTTGTTTGTTTACTGTTTGTTGTGAATCTACTTGGTACCCATTATCCAGTCTCAATGACACCTCACGATCGCACTGACTGGTGTGCTTCTTCCTTGTGGGCTTGCCACTTCACTGTTGGAAGGCTGTTTGTTTAACATCAAGCTTTCAAGATCCCAGACACTACATCTGTTAGTAGCTGGGCACCATCCTCTGTCTTCACATCTGCTTATTCACCCATTTTGTCTTCAGCAATTGTGTAAGGAGTGGGGGCTGAGCATCATAGCATGCCAGTTTGTTAGAACTGAGAAGGTATTGAGAAGGTCTGAGCCAATGCCCAAGGTCCATCTTCAGCCTTATAAATATATGTGCATAGGCCAATACCACTATTGTTGTGGATGAGTGCAGGGGTGCTCACACTTTTTCAGCATGTGAGCTATTTACAAAATGATCTACCACTACAAAAATGTCAAACATTTTTATTACATTTATTCATAAATGCATTGAGAATTCTTTATATGTACAATGTATGTTTATATACCTTGCATAACCACATGAGTACATATTGCACAACACAATGAACTATGTACATTTTTTTGTCGTTATCTGAGTTTACTCTGGTGACTTGCACTGAATGGAATGAGCCAGGGATGCATAGTCAGGACAGTAGCTGCTGATAGCCAGCCTGAAGCACACTTCCAAATGATCATCAGTCCTAGTGGAACCTGATGATCTTTATGTGAGAAAACGCTGACTCCCATAAGGAAGTAGAACTGAATAATGCAATCCAGGAGGTAGCACATTTTCTTATGTTTGGGTACTTTCCCTCTGCGAGTAAGTTCCAGAACTGTTCATGTGCTCTGGACTTCAGCCGAATGTCGGCTTGTAGTGTCAAAATCTCCCACTCAGTTTGAAAGTGATACGTTTTTGTCTTGTAACTTGGTCTAGCTCCCTCACACATTTTAATACCCATTCTTAAACATTTAAGAGAAAAAAATCAAGTTCTAAAAATTGGCGATAACTTAGATGGTCAGTTTTGCTGCACGTAGCACAATAGTTTGCGCATGCATTTGACACCTAAGATTGCATCTGATCGACCCCGCTTTTATCAGTTAAGTGAAGGATTGATGATAGGCTTTCATCTATTTGTTAAATGCCATGTGATCTACCCACACTACATCTGTGGTTGGCTAGTTGATCGTGATGTATGTCTTGCGCACCCCTGCCTTAATGTATTTGCTTCAGTGAGTATTAGAGCAACACCAAGCTAGTGGTGAGGAAGGAAGCAAGCACTCAGGTGGAAGAAGGGGGAAAGTGGTGGTGGGGCAGGAGGAGGCAGAAGGAAACAGGTGAGCTCTAGGAATAAAGGTGTAAGTGGGGAGATCAACAGTGGTGTGCACTTATGCAAATACACTAATCCATAACAGTAGTGGACCCCCTCTTACATATCAATTACTTTGCACAATGTCTGGCACAAGCAAATAACTGAATATATACGTATCATTCTCGTATTATGAGCTGTGACAGAAACAACATTCAGGCCTGCATCTTACGGAGCCGATCAAATGAATATAAGAAGCTTTTCTTTCTTCCAGAGTACTTCCTTAATAAAAGGAAGAAATCTGTTTAAAGTAAAAAAGTTCCACATGGCTGGCAGTTGGCTGTATCATGTATTTCTTTTCCTTCTTTTTTACTAACAGCTTCTTTCAGCCAAATAATTCCTTATCCCTCGGTGACATGCTCTCAGCTCACCATGAACTGGCCTCCCAATAGGCCACTCTCTGTTAACCTCAAAGGGGCAGATACCAATCATGTTAGTTTACATTTCTTTTGACATAAATTAGACTTTGGAAGAATGAGGTTTCAGGAGTTTGTTTATTTAAGATGTCGTCACTGTTATTACTGTAGAAATGACTCCTAAATCTAGATAAATTTCCAACCTTTCTTCCAAGCTCTGAATCCAGGTTTCTAGTAATCTTCGCTTATACACCTCATTAAATCTTCTGCTCACTATGTCTCGATCTCATCACAGCCACATCCTTTGCTCTGTGATATGCATTTGCGTTTTAAGTGGGGTTAAATGAGCTGTGTCCTGACATTAATCAGTAATCAAAAGTTGGGATTCTCTCCCTGTGACTAGCTTTGCCATTCTTGTCGTGACTCAGGCACACACTCTTGTTCTGCCTATGTGTTCCTTTGTGTCCCCCTGGCGCCCTGTATTACCTCGTTGACCTCCATTCACAGCTCGTCCATGTCTTCTCTCCTCTCTACCGCCCTGG
Source organism: Nesogale talazaci (assembly GCA_004026705.1). Taxonomy (NCBI): domain Eukaryota; kingdom Metazoa; phylum Chordata; class Mammalia; order Afrosoricida; family Tenrecidae; genus Nesogale; species Nesogale talazaci. The sequence goes on from PVJH01006852.1 coordinate 87,419, forward strand.
ACCCCTTCCCTGGAGCCCTTCTGCACAGTGTCCTCTTCTCTCCTGCAGATCGGGCTGGCTCATTGTCACCCGGAAGAGCAGGGAAGAACTACTGCCCCCATGAGTTTCCAAACCCATCTTCCCTCCTCTCCAAATTGGGTATAATTATCTTGTTCTTTGAGAAAAAAATGTGTGTGCCCTCCTAAATTCTTAGTGATTCCATAGACATCTAAAGGAGAGCAAAGAGCTCACAATCTGGGAGTGAGGGAGGGAGTCTTGCCACAGCCACCATATGTTTAAGATATACTGTATCATAAAAGCGCAGCAGAGGATGTGGCCATCTTTTATTTGAACACTCAGTTCTGATAGACACCTACCAATTGTTTTCACTCAACTTTGGCATTTAAAGCAGGAGCTAAGACATTCAACCCATGCCAAAAGTAAGACACTTGATCTAAGTTTCATTGACATCGATGAGTGTTCTTGAGGGTATGGCCCAATTGTACTTTGACAGGTTCTGCTAGTCATGCCTCAGAGTTAGTTTGGGGACACTTTTTTGTTTGAAAAGCAGCCGGCAAAACTGAGCTATTTTTCTTGGATGATTTTATTTCCATGCTGAGAGAAAGGATGTTTTTTTTAAAATGAAAAACTAAGCTTATTTTACTTTCTTTTGATCTTTATGAATCATTAATGTGGACTATTTATAAATCATTTTCAGTAAAGAGGTATGCTCTATGTCCTTTGAAGAAATTGATCTTGTTTATGTAGAGATCCTACATCTTGATGATCCTATAACTCTGTGCTAGTAAGGTTGAGTTCCACCTGACCTCCATTTTGGCCACCACCAAGTGAAGACCCCCTCATCGACCTTAGAGCAGAGCAGGCCGCCCGGCTCTGTTATTGTACTGCCAGACTTTCAGCCCTGCCTGTCACAATACTACCTTTCCACATGAGTTGATTCTATGAGCTTAGTCTTGTCCTCCATCACCCCTAAACCCTTTCGGGTCCCTCCTTGCTTTTTACTTAATCCAGGCCTCTAATGGGCAATTATCCTCCCTTGCCTTAAACATTTCCCAGTTGAGCTTATAAACAGTAGTCTCACCTTAACCACAGTTCTGTGACCTTTCAGTGTCTGTCATAATCACCTAGGGTTGTGAGTAAAAGTTAGGTTCTTCCATCTACCCTCAGAGGTTTTGTGGATGATACAGAAAGGTTATTGTCCAGGTTATCTCCCCATACTGTATGCCAAACCTAAGATGCTGCCAACACAGGGTCAGTGGCTTTATGCTTGGTGGTCAGTTGCTTAAAGGTTATCTCCTTGAGGGTTATCAACCAGCCATCTACAGCAATCAGACTTTGTAGTCTAGCCTACCCTAGGGGGGGCCCATTCCCTTCTGATGAGCATAGTGTGGATTGTTTCCCTGAAGGAGAGCCCAAAGACAAGGTCAAGCCAACTCAAGGAGGATTTAAGGTTAGGCTGCCATCTTGACTTTAGGGTCCGCACATCCTGTGACATATGTACTCCTCCTGTCTCCCTTCCTATTGCACGCACACCCCTAGCTCGTCCCCTTCCTGTTGAGAGTATGCCTGTTGTATAGTCCCTTCCTGTTATGTGTATAGTTACCTATAATTAGGGGGACTTGCATGCCCCTCAAGTGTATATAACCCTTGGTTAGAAAGAGATTCTCGCTCTCTGTGCAGACCCGGCTGCTGAGATCCTGGCTGTCCAGGGGGTGAGCGATGGCTTGTCTTGGCTGATGTCTCTTTAATTTTCCTCCTCAATTACACAGCCGCCCCCTTGGGCCCAATTGATTGTGGGACTGGGACCCCACAGTTTTGGTTTAGTAAGTCTAGCATAAGCCCCAGATACGTGTATTTTTATAGTCTCCTAAGGGACATTGATGTAAGGACTCTTTGGGCATCCTAGTTGAGAGCAAGGCCAAAGTGGTAAGAGTCGTTTCATCCTGGACAGAGTCTCGCATACTGTATTTCACCTAGTGAGTCAGTTCAGCTGAGTTGTTGAATTTGTGGTAGAAAAATAGACTATTTAATATTTAAATGGATTTTTTAAAATCACATTGCATGTGCCCACAATCCCAATCTACTGTGGGTCCTACTTCTTGAGCAATATTGTTTTCTTCCCCTTTTTTTGATAATTGCATTTGAGAGAGAATTTACTTAGTTCATTCTCTTTCTTTTCTATTAAATTTAATACCTTTAAGTTTGCATTTTACTAAAATTTGGCAAGTTTAAATGTAAAATATTTAGTTTTTAATAGACACAGGAACATTTTTAGGTTCACTTATGCCTGGGTAAACTACGCTTTTAAAAATCACTTTGCTCTTAGAATAATGAAATGATTTATATGAGGGTTATTTTTTTTTTAAAAAAAAGCCAGAGATTCCACTTTGTCCTTTTGGGGTTGGATAGGAACGATTTTAGCCCAGAAATGGAGATTGAGAATTATAAACAGCTTTAAAGATTGTAGGTTAAACACTGCTTTGGGCTGATTCGTAGCAAAACTTTTAGAATTTTAAAGTTAGTACAATCTGGGTGACCACTTCACCCAGTAACCTATCTTATAGTGGAAAAATTACTGTGACCAGGTACTGCTATTGTCAAATTTGGAGAATACTCAAATTTAGTTTGAGGGTTTTTTTTCAGGCATGGGAGGGGGATGAGAATCCAAAGGTTGTCAATGATTCAATAGGAAATAAAGCAGTTTGTTGGGGGGGGGTTGAGTCTTATTCTCTGAATTTGAAGGGATCATAAAATCTTGTCAATTTTCTAAGAAAGTAGAACAGAACTCAAGAATTTGTCTCATTTCTTTGAAAGTTAGTACCATATAGACTTGAGTCTAAGCTGACCCAACTATCAGCGGAAGCACCTAATTTCACCACAAAACCTGCATTAAAAATGTGCTGAAAAAACTTGGCTTATTGCACAAGTATATACAGTAACAGACAAGCTTCAAGTACAGCCTCAAGCATCAAGACAGCTTTTATTCATATCATGTCAGTCATGCTAGCGTACAGCTGTTGTGCCAACGGAAGCATGCTGCCGCCCTAATGCCCTGGGGAGCTCCCGAGAGCAGGGCTGAGCAAGTGAAATAACAAGGGGGCATGTCGGAGGGCAGCCCAAAGGGCAAGAGAGGAGACAGGTGCTGTGGCAATCCTAGGTCTTTTGACTTACAGAGTAGCAGAGCCCTTCTCCTTACGGAAATTTCAGAAAGATAAAACGGTGTCTTGGACTTCATGGCTTAACAGCCTGTAAAGGATTTAAAGCCTCCAAGTTTATGGCTTTGCCCAGTCCGACCCTCTGAATTTTTGCCTTGATAATGGAAACAGAAACATGACGTTGAAAGGAGTTTTGTTTCTTAGGAGGAAATGAGATATCAAATAATAGTTTGAAGGTTGCTCTAAAAGTTGCAAGGCAGTGTACTTAAAATGGTATTTACACACAAAAAAGATGTCATTTCTTGCTATTAAAAAGGTTCATTGTCTTCACCCTTTACTCAAATGTCTCTTACAATGTATATTATTTTATGTAAATATAAATGTAAAAGCTGCTGGGTTCATGATTTGAAGCAATAAACCGTTTCTGTGATGTTCTGTCATTATCTTCATTCTCATTAATGGAAATTTGAGGTTCGAGAATTGAGCAGCCTTTCCATAATCACCAAGTGGTGGAGCCAAGACTGTAACTCAGAGTGTTAGACTCCAACCCAAGCAACCACTAAAAAGTTGCTGCTTCACTTGACTTAACTGCACTCCAAGTCCATAAAATGCCACTCCTATTTGTGCTGGTAACTTTGAATAGATTACATAATTTACTTTTTCCTAACGAGCAGATCTTAATAGTTCCTAAGAGTAGCCATGAATAGAAAAATCAAAGAAGTTTTGCTGAAAGATGATTTAGTGAGGTCTGATTTCTCGATACAACAGACTAGAACTTGAAGCTTAAATGTTCTCTGACAATAGATTTCTGTGATTTTAAGTTTGCAAAATTGTAGATAAAACGTCAAAGTTCACTGATGCTAGTAAAAACATTTTTACTCCAGATACTAGAATTTTATTGCATTTGAAGAAAAATTTATTTAAAAATGCATTGGTTGGCAGTTTTGTTGAATGTCATGCCCCCTTGGCACATAAAATGAAGACCACCACCTCTGAACTAGACAAGTGTAATTGGCATAGTTTTAAGATTGGAATCATGTATAATCTGTGATACAGTGATTTTTCAACTGTCTCTCAATATATTCCTATCTTTGCTGGGAACATGTACTGTATCAGTAAAAATAGTAGATGTTGATTTCTACAACTTTTGAAGATATACCTCTCTTTGTAAAATACTTTGTTTGGAAATCTGTAAAAACATAATAAGGGCATAATATTAAATAGAGCAAAACTTTTGATAAATGCTAAAAATTATGTACCAAAGCAAATGAAGTACAGTTTTGTACTATATCACATTTTTTCAGGCGCAGTATCTTACCATGTATTTATCCATGGTGCCAACTGCGGAAAAATGTTCTATTCAAACTTGAGATGCATACTTAAAAAAAAACAACCTCCCCTCTTCTCCCCGCCATATTGAAGCCTGTGGCAGCAACTATGTCTGGAAGACTGTAGTCCAATGCCATTTTCGCTGGCTGTAAACAGGGACTACGGAACCAGAGGGAGCACACGGCTCTTCTTAAAATTGAAGGTGTTTATGCCCGAGATGAAACAGAATTTTATTTAGGCAAGAAATGCACTTATGTGTACAAAGCAGTGAACAACACAGTGACTCCTGGCTGCAAACCTAACCAAACCAGAGTCATCTAGGGAAAGGTAACTCATGCCCATGGAAACAGTGGCATGGTTCGGGCCAAATTCGGAGCAACCTGCCTGATAAGGCTATTGGACACAGAATACGTGTGATGCTGTACCCCTCAAGGATTTAAATTTAAAAAAGTAAATAAATAAAATTAGACATTTTAAAAAACAAATCCCTTCTGAAAAAAGAAAAACCTCCCTGCTATAGAATTAATTTCGACTTATAGTAGAATCAATAAGACAAGGTAGTGGAATTTACAACAGGGTAATACCGCCCCACAGGTTTCCAAGATTGAAACTCTGCAGGAGTAGAAAACCTAGTATTTCTCCCGAGGAGTGGCTGGTGGTTTTGAACTGATGACCTCGTGGTTAGCAGCCCAACCTGTAACCACTACACTACCAGGGCACCTTAAGGTACATAGAGTGGTTCATAATAACAAATGGGTGCTACTTTGCAACATGCATCAAAACACTATTACTGTATTATTATGTTATGTTAAAGATGTACTCGTTTATCTAGAGATGTCTTGTTAATGCTTTTTATGCATATAAACTGTCTACTATGACAACATCTGAACTTTTATAGCTGATGTACAAACTGGAATTAAAGACAGATTTAGGAATGGAATTTGTTCATAATCCGAGGTTGCCATGTGTACAATACGATGTTCGCATGTCTAAATTACCTAAGGTCCTATTTCATAGACTATATCGTGAAGGTGAGATGACATGATTGTAAATGGAAAACATATGGAAAATTCTTCTTAATCGAAGAAACCTTATGATTAAGTTAAAATGCACAGAAGATAAGTTATTAAATGTGTAGTATGCTACTTATTCCTATTTAAGAATTCAAGTATCATTTGCTTCTAAGAAAAATTTATATTTTGCTTTATAAATTAACCTTATACTTTGGTGTCTACATAATCTTACTTTCCTCCATTGTATATACATATTTTTAATTTTCACTTTGGTTCAAAGGGAAATAATGTTTAAAAGATGTGGAGCATTTAATCCTTGAATGCTGGAATCACTTGTAAAGTGTTACAAGCACATCTGTATTACATTAGACTGGAAAAGAATGTATGTGTTCCATGTCCTATGGATACTCGGGTGGCTGGATTAGGATAACTGAATAATTTGCATTTCAAGTTTCTTTCCACCATAAAAACATCCTGTGATTATAAATGAACGATTTAATTATAGGAGTGGGATGTATGGGCAGACAAACATAAGTAAGTAAGTTATCCTCGTGCTTCCATGTACTTCTTAAATAAGGTTTTATGGTGCACTTAACTGGGTTTTTTTTGAGCACCTCAGTATTCCCCCACTTTAAAAACTGTTGCATGACACAGTAAAGGTACGGACCCAACTCAACTCTATCCATTCTGCAACTGGTGGGTGTTTAGGCTGTGTCCATCTTTTTGCTGTTTGAAATAGTGCTGTGTTGAACATAACGTGCATATTAGCTATTTGTGCCTCACTCTTCATTCTTTAGGTTAGATAACAAATAGAGGGATTGCTGGCCTATTCCCAACCAAAGTGGGAGACAGAAGCCCAGCCTTGCTCCTGGAGAGCTGCTGCTGGATTTGAACACGTAGGTTTTATATGAACATCAGTCTGCATTCCTTATTGATAAGGAAAGTAGCCATTTTCCAGAGCTTTCCTAGTACACATCGGATAATACTTCTGCTGTAGCTTTAGAACCTCAATAATGTACTCTCCACCTTGTTTCCGTAGACTGTATCAGACTTACTTTAAGGACATAACTACTGAATATAGTGTCATTAATTTTTTTTGTCCCCTCCTCATGTAAAGGATATGTGTATAGCTGATATATTTGTTTTTACTTATCAGTTTATTTAAATATTAATGGTGTGTCCTTTGCGTTTTTTTTAATATTTTATTAATAAGTTATCATGAACTGGATCCTTGTGAAAGCCTCTTAGAAAACTTGAAGAACAAAGTGATCGTGGAGTACCCAACACTGCATGTGGTATTACAAGGATCCAGTAGCCACATGAAAGTTCTTCACCAAGGTAAGGATAAATTTGTTGTCATGTTGTAGAAAACTGTTATCGCAACTGAAGTACCGTATATACTTGAATGTGAGCCAACCCTAAGATCTGCTGAGGCACCTAATTTTACCACAAAAACTGCATTAAAAATGTGCTGGAATGGACTGAGCCCCAGTGGCGTAGTGGTTGTGCGCGGGACTGCGGCCCACTGGGATGGAGGTTCGATTCCAGCTCCCAGGAGCAAAGGCTGGGCCTCCTACTCCCACCACCTAAGGGCAGTGATGCCTAAAAAAAAAAAATGTGCTGGAAAACTCGGCCTATCCACCAATATATACTGTAATTAAAAACCCTAATTTGTGAGGGTGTGTTTTTCCTGTTCAGTCCCTGAGTTTTATTCTTTGCCTGTAGTTAATATTAAGTAAATGATCTGCTGCATCTGTCCATTTGAGAGCATATTCATTGAAAATGAATTAATCAGTTTGTTGCACCATCAAAGGATGCTGTGTACTATGTTTCTGGCATTTTGTTTCTTAAGCTAATAAGTCTCTAATCTTTATGTTCAAAAAAATGTACTTTCTAGTTGAAACGCTTTCTTTCCAGCTTTCTCAAATTAGTGGTTATGAAATGCTTCTGCTTTCTTATTTTACCTGCCACCCTAATGTTACAAGGGCTTCTGGCTGCACTGCTGTGTGACCCTTTGTCATTTTTCTAATCTGATGCACTGTCTACCTTTTTGTTTGGTTGTTTTTGTCTTGTTCACGTGCCTTAGTATTTGAATGAGTCTTTAGAATTAGAAGCCCTGGGGAACGTAAGACATTGATTGTTGAGCTGCTAATAGTTTGAATCCATCATCGGCTCATGGAGAAAATTAAGACTATTCAGACACATTGAGATCTACCATCTCAGAAACTAAGAGAGCAAAGATTATTTATTATAGATAGAATAAACCCAATGGCCGTGGGTGGGTATGTGAGTGCTGCTTTCCTGTGTGACCTCGGAGAAGTTGGAAATCAATAGTATTTTTCCCTTTGGGGTAAGTAGTAGAGGTAATATTAGAAATGGATAAAGAATGTGTAATGGTTTAATGAAATGACGTAACCCATATTTGCAGCTCCTAATTAAAGTAAGTTACTTGTGTTTCTGAATATGAGGATAAATAAAATTCAGTAATTCCATTAAATGTAGGACAGATATTATACAACGTACGACTCAAATCACTAGGTACTACTTCCAACTACAAATTGAGTCTAGACTAAATGTCTCTCATAGGAATACAGCCTCCGATACATAGGTGAGGACAGGGAGGAGGAAAGGAACAGAAGTTGGGGGAGGAGAAGCGGCTGAGAGAGTCTTCAGTCCCCCCATATTACCCTCTCTCCACGTCGACCACCAGGCAGAGCTGAGATGAGCATGCTACCATGCGACGTGTCTGACTCCTATTAATCTCTTTCTTGTGTTCTCTATAACTCTACTATAATAATTAATAATGATAACAACTGCACCTACTCGAACCCGTGATTTATGTATCGGAGGCTGACTTCTTCTGATAAGTGTCATTGCGAACCATTGAATCTTTGAATTAGATTGAACTCCATTTTTTTAAAAAATATTATTTTTAATATTTGATTCCAGTTTCATAGTTAGCTGAACATTATAAACCAAATACTAGTCATAGTCAATGTAACAAAATTTTCTAACAGTTAAATTTTTTCTTAGAGGTGTGTGCTTGTATAATTTAAAAATATTCAACTTTATCTTCTCAAAGTACATCAGAAATTTCTGTTTTAAATAACTGGTGTTGCATTTTCAAATCTGTTTAAAACCTTCCTTAATAGAACTCACATAGCTCTCTTTCTAAACGTTGGTTTCAGGGAAATGTGTTTAGTAATGTGGGTTAGTAGCCAGGGCAAACACTGTCTGTATAAATAAACACAGCACACACAGCTCCTCTTTCACCTTGTTTCAGAGTGTACATTGTAGGCAGAAGGCTTCCTGTCATGAGGCAAAAAGGAGAGATGTGTTGTAGTGTCCATGGAGCGACGGAAGCCCCACGTTGGCCTAGCTGGTGAACAGCATTTGCTGCTTCACTTACCTGCAGGGGAAACAGATGACAGGGGCATTCAGGGCAGAGCCGTGTTGGTGGAGGGACCACACCAGTGTTGTCTCACTCTGAGGACACAAATCTTAAACGTAATGTCAGGTCGTCCCTTACATCCATATCTTAATGTAAGCGCTTTTCTATATGGCATGTTTCACTGGGTGGCCCATTGATGAGGGAAGAAAGTAAATAAGAACAGGGCTCTTTATCCTTGCCCCCCAAGTGAGAAAAACGGTTAAGGAAATGCTTCTGGTTTTAAGGAAGATACAGATTCTGAGCTAAGATTCAGAGTCTTCCCCCCCGGTGGTGGTTATAATATTTGTCTTGATTATGGGTTGCCATGATTTATTGTTTCAAGAATCAGCTTGCACTGGTGGTCAATAGACACGTTTTTGTTTAATTTTTGCCTTGTAAGACACATGGTGGTCCCTACAGAGTTAAGCAGTCAGGGCCGTACTCTAGAAGAGAAGCAGGGTGCTGCCTGCTACCCCAACTTGTATCAATAGTTAAATGCTCAGAACAGGCGTGACTGGTGTACGAATTCTTGTTGAGCAAAGGCAGAGTCACATATTTAACTTCCTTGAGAAAAAGCATACTACAGTACTGTTCTAGAGAAAATGGTGGTACCTTATTGAAAGAGGAAACTTGACCATGTCAGTAGGAGTATAAATAGAAATATTATGCCCTAAAATTGTCAGAGTATTAGGAGAAAGAAAAACTCACTGCCGTCTGACTTGCCGCCCTGGTGGTGTAGTGTTTAAATTAAGTATTGGGGTGCTGAGCACAAGGGTAGCAGTTCAACACCACGAACACATTCTGCAGGAGAAAGGTGACGCTTTTTGTGCCTGTACAAAGCAAGTCTCAGAAACCCCCAGAAGCTCTCTGACTCTGCCCTGTAGGATCATAATGAGAATAGTATCAAGCTCCATTCATTCAAAATATATTTCTCAAGGAGCCCTGGTGCCACTGATTCAGCCGCAGCTGTTAATAGAAAGGTCAATCGTTCGAACCCACCAGCGACTCCTCAGGAGAAAGAGTTGCATGCTGCTTCTCTAAACGCCGGCAGGCATTTCTGCTCCGTCCTTTAGGAGCGTACACCATCATCTTAATGGAGTGGAAAGGAGAAAATTGGCTATAATGAGAAGGTATTAAAATGTAAAATACCTGGCATAGCAGATAACTATTCAACTCATGTGACTTTCTTGTTGGCCAGTAGTCTTTCTACATTCTCTCTCTCTCTCTCTCTCTCTCTCTCTCTCTCTCTCTCTCTCTCTCTCTCTCTCTCTCCAAGATGGGGAAAATGAAGGGGATGGATCTAGGGACAACAGCATACATGTAAATAAACTTTATGTGTCATAGTAGAGGCTGCATAAAATGCTAAGGAAACCAGAGGAGAAAACAACTGGCGTATAATATGGAAATGAGTGGAAGTATTTGGTTGCAGCAGTTGATAAAATCCCCCAAGGAGAGAGGCACTGTATCTTGAATGGAACCTTTTCCTTACTGACTCACTGAGCTGGCATTGAGTTGGCCTCTCACTTGTGGCAGCTCCAGCACCTGGGAAACACAGACTTGGGGGGGGGGGGGGGGGAGTGCTGTCTAATAGCTGGCGTAATTGTTGTACCCTCTAAAGTCCAGACACTGT
>PVJH01006853.1:0-97789 GCA_004026705.1 Nesogale talazaci
ACAATACATAAATAAATATACTGTGCCAGGCATCTTCACTTGTCCGTTGCTATTATCGTTCTCCAGTTGTCCACCTTTTCCCTTGAGCCCCTAGTATCGGCTTTTCCATCCCTTCCCCTCTTCCCCTACTCTCTCCTTCCCATCAACCCTCAATACTTTATAAATTATTATTGTTCTGTCACATCTTACACCACCCGACCTCTCCCCCAACCCACTCCCCTGATGCCCGTCCTTCCAATAGGAGCTTCTGTGTATATCCTTGCCATTGGTTCCGTCTCTCTACCCCACCTTCTCTCCACCCTTCCAACAGCTCCAATCTAACCACTGGCCCGAAGGGCCTCACCCATCCTGGTTTCCCCATATCTCCAGCTCTCCGCTCCATCATTGTACCTTCTCCAGTCCATCTGGATTTGTAAGGTAGAGTTGGGACCATGGTGGTTGGGGGGAGGAAGGCTTCAGGAACTAGAGGAAACTTGTATGCATCATCACTGCCAGGCTGCACCTTGACTGATCTGTCTCCTCCCCGTGACTCCTCTGTAAAGGGGTGACCAATTACCCACCAGTGGGCCTTAGGGCCCCACCCTGCTCTCCCCCTCATTCGTAATGATGTGATTCTTGTTCTTTGATGCTTAATACCTGCTCCCTTCAGCCCCTCTTGATCACACGTGCTGGTGTGCTTCTTCCATGTGGGCTTTGCTGTTTCTGCACTGGAAGGGGACTCGATTATCTTCAAGTCTTTGAGAGTCCAGACAGTCAATCATTTGGTAGCTGGGCACCATCGTTTCTTCTACTCATTTGCCTCTGTATCCATTTATCTTAAACGATATCAGGAGTCAATTGGTCCATTGATTTTGATTTTTGTCCTTTGATGTCTGATACCTGATTGACTCAGCACTTCATGATGGATATAAGAGTCTTGCTGAGCATTTTTTTCTTTCAGAGTTCTATGTGGCATTCCACTGCTTTCTTACCTGAATGGTTTCTGCTGGAAATTCGGGTGAATTCTTCTTGGTTACCTTTTGTAGGTGATATTTTCCAGAGCTGCTCTCGGAGCCGTTCCTTGCCCCTGATTTTAGAACGTTTGACCATGGTGTGTTGGGGTGATTTGGGGAGAGGTCTATCCTTTGGGGCTTCTTTCAGCTTCTTGAATAGCTGTTTTCCCTTCTATGGTTATAGAAAAGTTTTCTTCCAGGAGTTTTGGACCTACTTTCTCTGAAGATTGTTGTTTGTTGTTGATTCCTGTTGCAGAGTTTCTATGTTACTTAGGTTATTCCTGTTGCTAGTGTTCCACAGAATTTTTAGATTTTCTTTGGACTTTTCCCTACTTTTGTTATTTCCCCCCATAGATTGGAATTAAGAGAGATGTTTTCAAGGCCATAATTGGTTTTCCATCACTTTGATTATGCAGCATTACTCTTTTTAAAGTGTTGTTTAATTCTACTTTTTAGTATCAATCTTCTGGATTTGTTGTCTTCATGTTTTTAATTTCATATTTTCCCCCATGGTGCTTGCTCTTTCTTCATTTCTTGAAAGTACCCGAATAATAATCTTTTGAATTCTTTTTCTGATATTTCTACTGCCTTTTATTCTTCAAGATCTTTTAGCTCTGTATAATGGTCACTTGTTTGTGCCAACTTTTCTTTTTCATATTGAAAGAAGTTGTCTGTTGTCCCTGCAGTATTGTAACACGACTGTTAGAAGTGTGAGGGTGATTAGGTCGCATTCGACATTTGGCACAAGTGGTATGAGAAAGGATTAATAAAATCAACAGAATAAAAAGCAAAACAGTGACATGCTCCTCTATAGCAGTGTTTCTGTGGGCTCTTGCCTAGCCACAGAGAGCAGTAAGGAGAATGTAACTGGTAACCCTCTAACATGGTTTTGGTGGGCTTTACCCTCAGGCATGGAGAGCAATAGACCCGCTAGTGCAGGGGTTCTCAACCTTCCTAATGCGCTGACCCTTTAACCCAGGTCCCCATGTTGTGGTGACTCCCCAATCATAAACTTATTTTTGTTGCTACTTCATAACTGTAATATTTGGACAGTATCCCTTTCACCCTGTTTGGATGGACTTTCCTCATAGACAGCAAGGAGTATGTGTCTGGCAACCCTTTCTTACAGTTCCACTTGGGGAAATGTGGCTGGATCAGCCCCCACTCCACCAGCCTTATGAGTAGTTTAGTAGATCTGCCTAGTCCACACCTTCCCTCTGGACACGGCCTGTGGAGAATTCGTGGTTTACTTGGTTCAGTGCAATTAGCTTTGATGTTTTTCTTCCATTTTGGTTTTCTCCATATTTGGAGAGGAATTCTATTATGTGTCTTGCCTGGTGGCCATCTGAATCAGAACCTGAAAGTTGTGTATTTTTAAGTCTCCTACTACCATTGTAAATTTGACTATTTCTTCAATTCGGTAAGATTGTGAGGTTCTTTTATTGGGTGCATAGATCTTTATGGCTATGTCCTCTTGTTCAATTGACCCTTCAACATTATATGTCCCTTATGCAGGATTTTGCCTTAGTCTATTTTATCAGAAATTATCATTGCTACTCCTGTTTTTTGTTTTTCTTGTTTTTTGATTGGCACTACTTTAATTTTTTTTCCTGGCCTTTCACATTTGTCTATGAAAACAAGATGTGGTGGCCTTATCTGCTGGCTACACAAGGGAGAAAGAGCATCAAATTCCTCATCTACCATCATGAGGTAGGTCACTGTGCCTCCATCCTTATTTTAACTTAGTAACCCTAATCATTCCTCCTCCTACACTCTTCTTTTCTGGCGGATTGGATAGTCTGTTCCAGTGGCCTCAGAGAACCCAGGTGATATTCACCATTCAGGGGGTTTATTAGGGAGGATACAGTGATGAGGTCCACCGCCACACCTCTCCTTAACCAGCAGCCAGATCTCTGGTCGTCAGCCTCTGCAATCTGGTCCCTTGGTCTCCGGGGGCCAGAAAGCCAGCTGGCTCCACCGCAGTGTTCCAGTGTCAGCAGCATAATCCCTCGCTCTGTTTCAGTGTGGCTCCTTTGCTGTCTTGGCCTTCTCACATCAAGCAGGCATCTCTAACATGCTACCATGGTAGCTGTTTTCCTTGATATTTTTGGGAAATCCCTCTGTTCCTGCTTCTGTTACTGTTACCTTATAGCCAGGGGAATTGAAACGCAACTGATCAATCTCCTCTATTAATGTTTCACATGCACTATGTGCTTAATCTTACTCAATAATTTGGTGCGAGTTATAGACACATGGATAGAAGAAATTTCACTTCACAAAGGTCTGTTTTTCTCTTTGTGTTAAGGCGTGCCTCTTGTAGGTTGCATATATGTGGATCCACTTATCCATTCTACTTTGCCTCAACTGGCACATTTAATCCATTTATATTGTAATTATAATTAATAATGAATTTATTGCTCTCATTTGCTGAGTGGGTGTGTTTTGCTCGTTTTGTCATGCTGATGGTTTCTTTGTTAACTTAATTTTCTATGCTGGCTTTATTTTGTTCATGGATTTATTTTCATCAATACTGTTGTTTCATTATTTATTAAATGTTTGGTCTTTTATTTTGATGAGATGGTTTATTCATTTTTATTTGTTTCAAATGAAAACTATTTCTTAAATATTTTAACTTAGCCAATATTCAAGCTTCCAGAGTTGTTTTACTTATATATTAATGCCTACTTTTCCCTTCTATGTTAATCTCAGATTATATTCTAACTGTTGTTGGTTCTTTTTCCAAAGGACTTTAGTTGGTATTTCTTATAAGATTGTGTTGAATTTTCTAAATTCCTTTGATTTCTGTTTATGTAGAAATGTCCTAATTTGCCATCATCTTTGAAGGACAGTTTTGCAGGGTATATGATTCTTAAATTTGTTTGTCTGTTGTAGGAGGTGCTCTCAGAGTTCTTTACTAAGTTTTAGTTTGGGGAAGTTTGATTATGATATGTCACGGTGATTTTCTTTTGGGATTTGTCTTATTTAGGGTTTGTTCCACTTTGCGAATGCCTATCTTCTTGTCTTCTAGACGTTAGGTAAGTTTTCTTACAACATCTGACAATTTTCTCTCTGCCTTTTGTTGTTTCTTCCTTTTCTGAAATTCTGAGCACAATTAAGTTATTTCTCTTGATGGCATCTGGCATAATTCTTCCATTTTCCTTCATAATTTTTGCTTTTTTAAGAAAATACTCTAGTGTGGGTGGTGGTAAGATAAAAGACGGTGTAAGATATGAAAATAGCAATAATTTATAATTTATCAAGGATTCAAGAGGGTGGGAAGGTGGAGAAGGGAGGAAAAACAGAGGAGCTGATACCAAAGACTCAAGTAGAAAGAAAATCCTTTGAAAATGATGATGGCAACATAGGCACAAATGTGATTGATATAAGAGCCCCAATAAAATGATTAGAAAAGAAAATCCTCTTGCACAGAGCTACTGAAACTGTTCTTTGTGACCCTGTAGAGGTGTGGTAAAAGTTTCGTCACAGTAAAGGTTTCAAAACATGCAATAACCAAAATGTAATTCAAAATTGAATTTATAATGTATCCAGGTGTTTCTGATGAGCATGTCTATGTTATATTGCAGTCTTGGTGCATGTGTGTGCTTATATACCCTCCAAAGAGCAACAGAGTTAGATGGTGTACGTTGTGACAAAAGTAACCATTAAGGTCTGTGTTTTATTTGTATACTTAAGTATAAAATAAAGGTCACATAAAGATTTTTCAGATGAGAAGTTGTTGGAAGTGGAAATGGTTCAGAAGGCCTGTTTATGTGTCAGAACTCACTTGATAGCAAAGAATGATGGGAAATGGAGGTGGAACTGAAACTTGGCATGTTAAATAGGAACCTTGCATTTGGGCAGCGGTCCTGACTGGAGATAGGTGTTGTATGGACTATGAGTGAATGCTGTGTGTTCAGCACTGAGGCTGCAATGAAAGGACACAATGTAACATGGACAAGCGCTGCCAGAAGCACTGCATATTCATAACGATGATCTTTGTGTCTTCAGAAACCTTTTACTGTTGACATTTTTTTTGCCACTCCCACCTTCAGTTACTACAGTTTTAAGAAGCTCTGCTTTGGCAGATTTTTATTGAGTTATTAGGGGTCAAGTTCAGTAATTCAGGGCTACTTCTTTGCTCTTTAATGCATTATCTATTTGTGAAACCACAGTGTTAATCATCTTTATTTCTGTTTGTTGTATCTGTATATTTTCTAAGTTTACATTTATTTTTTGTTGGTTTGTTCTTACAGTATTTTCCTAAATTCTCCTAACTTCCCCCCCTTGTCTACATCAAACTTTTTCTCATTTGTTTGAAGGAGTCTAAATACTGTTTATTTTGAGTTCCTTATCATGTAGTTTCAATGTCCTTTTTCCTGAGAACGACCCTTTGTCTCTGTATTGGTCACTTGTTGAGCCACAATATTTTTATTTTTACATGAACTGAAACTTTCTTTTGTCTTTGAGAAATTGTGGTGTTTTTGTATTTAATTAATTACTATATGTTGGTGAGACCTTAGCCACGCACCACCTATTATTGCCTGATGGCTGTTATCAAGAATGTGGATGTTGACACAGTTATTTGCTTTTCATGTAGCATTGCTGAGGGAAGCTTTGGATGATATATTTGGTTGACTTTGAGTAGGCAGTACAGTAAAGGGTAGCATTGCCTGTGTCTGTGGGAGATTTGGGTGAGGCTGGGCTATGTGATCTTGGTTGACTGCTGTCTCCAGGTGGGTAGAACAAGATAAAAAAAGAAACAACATCCAATAAAGAAAACAATATGTATTTTTTAATGTTGAAAAATAAGCAAGTGAAAGCAAACAAACAGCAAGTGGCTGTGGGGAGAGATTTAAAACTAAAAAGAAAACAAAGATCAGCTGCTGTAAATTATTCCATGTGGCTCTTCTAGCCAAAGTCTCTAACTCCCACAGAATGACCTTCTCCAACATGGGTCTAGTAAGAAGGTGGTCAAAGGATTCACTTGTAATGGTGAACAAGGTCCCCTGGGATGCCTTCCTGCATAAAATGAGCCCTCTGGGGAGCAGGAGGAGGGATCTCATTACTAGCAAGGGACGAGAATGGAGTGTGTCCTTTGGACCTGAGATCCCTGTGCAATAAACCTCCTGGATCCCGAAGACATAACATCAAAGGAGCCCCAAGAAAACCAGGAGATAGACCATGGAACCGAGTGATAGAGCAAGTAACGCTGAATGATTTTGTGCAAGAGGCTGGCTTATGGAGTGGAGTGCCTCTGGGCACTTCAGTCAGGGAGCTGGGGTTGCTGACCCCTGGAACTTGAGCTGGATACCTCTAGGTTAAGGTGTCCACTGGAGAGGGATGCCCTTTAGGCATCGTTGCAGAATTTTGGAACATGTCATGATAACTCAGTTCTGAGCATTTCTCCTTCTTCTTGCAATCTGTTGATCTCCGTAATAAACCTGTGAATCATGAATTTTGTGAGTTCTCTGTAGCCATTGCAATAGATACTGGAACACAGGTAAAATAGAGACCATGAAGACAACACACAAGGATCGTAAGGGAGAAAATAGGAAAAAGAAAACATGTACTATAAAATAGGAAGACGCAAAGCTAGATAAGGGGATACAGAAAATCAAAACCGGATACAGTAAAAAAAAACTAAGAAGAAAAGAGAAACAGATAAGATAGAATGCAGGGGGAAAAGATGGAAAAACAAGAGGAGGAAAAGGTGGTGGTGGGAGGGGAGGAGGATTAGATTGAAGAAAGGAGATAATAGGGTAGGGAAAGACCCAGAAAGGAAAAACTCTGAAGGTCCGAGTTCTGAGTGTGGGCCCATATCCTCTGTCCTTCAAGGATCTCATCAGGTAATGCAGCCAGTCTTGGAAGAAGTTCCTATAACCGAACTGTTCTCTCCGATCAGGAACCTCCCTGGAAGTAGTTTGTGTGTGACTGAGGTCAAGGTGCTTGTTTCCAGAAAGGAACTTGTAGAGCCCAGGGGGAAGCTGAGGGAAGGTGGTATTTAGGAAAGGACTTCTTTCCCACCCAGGGTACCAGGGTAGCTGGACACAGTCCGTGTGTCCGGTACTTTACTTGGTGCTGTTCTGTGCACCTCCAGACACAAGGTAATGGACTAAGAGCTGCCCGGCCAGGATGCACCTCCGACCTCAGACAGCAGGGGTTGTACAGGTGGGCTGTAACTGATGGCGGGGGGTGGGGGGGACCGTTGGGTGAGATTGGAGGGGGGTCGCTAGCCACTCCTGCTTACTAGGAGGTATGGGGAGCAAGGGAAGCACTCCCTTCTCTCCTCAACCTCTTATGTGGATGTCTGTGCTGGTTTAAGCAAGCCGCATGATTATGGTCGTGCTTTGTCAAGCTAGCCAGCAACCCATTTGTTTCCTGTTTTGCCACTTTTGTTCAGCTTTTTCTCTCAGTTGGTGTTCAGTATACTTCTCTATCCTTTCTTCTGAACTTTACGATTCCAGGATTGTCATCTCTGTCTCTTGAATCTGATCTCTTGTGCCTTTGTTGTGGAGATTTTGTGTAGTTTGTATAGTCTACCATTTTGCTGGAAGTACTACATTTGTCTTTTTATATTGTTTCATAAAAGTGAGAACATACAGTATTTTTCTTTTGTGAAATTTTGTAATTCCATTCAACATAATATACTCCAGGTTTACCCAGGTTTCATGATGCTTTTTTTCTTTATCATCAAGTAGTGTTTCATTGTATGCACCTACCTTATTTGGCTTATCCATTCATTGATTGACGGACACTTAGGTTGTTCCTATCTTTTTGTTATGGCGAGTAGTGCTACAATGAAAGACTGCATATTTTGTTTGTGTCACTTCTACTAGATTCCTGAGCACTTCTAGTTTTAGCCCTGGACCTGAGTCATAATTGCAGCTCCACTTTTAGTTTTTTGAGGAACCACTAGACTGTTTTCCATAGGGACAGTGCCATTTTACTTTACCACCTTGAGTGGGTGAGGTCTCCAAATTTTTTCATGTCTTGTCCACCGTTTCTTACTATTTTCTGTAGTTCAGAACGTTAGTCATCTTTACACAGAAAGCAAGTTCACTGCCATCAAATAAACACTGATTCCTGGTGACACTGGGTCAGCATAGAATTGCCCATGTGAATTTCCAGCAGTGTAACAAGTACATCACCTGGGTAGGAATGATCTGGATCTCTGTTTCTCTGTTGGCTCATAACATTGAACAACTTTTCTTGGGTTTATTGGTTCTTTTATATCCTCTTCATTGAAGTGTTAGAAAATAACTTCAAGTAAATAGTTACCAAAAAAAACCCCAAACAAATCAAGTTAATAGTTACCACCAAAGTAGTGTTTAGAGGAAAAGTTGAAGTGTTAAAGATTATGTTGAATGGTTATTTTTATACCTTATTTCCTAAGTTTTCATTTGAAAATTACAAAAAATAAGGACAAATTATATGTGAAGGTAATAGTAGAGGGCAGAGCCCCAGTGACGTAATGGTTGTGTGCAGGACTGCAGCCCACAGGACTGGCGGTTCAAGTCCAGCAGCAGCTCTCCAGGAGCAAGGCTGGGCCTCCTACTTCTACCAGGGGCCAGTGATGCCACACACACACACACACACACACACACACACACACACAAAATAACGTAGAAATAATGAAATCAAAGGCAGACCATAGGGGAAAAATCAACAAATTAAAAAATTGCTTTTTAAAAAAGATTAATGACATCGATGAGGAAAAAAAGAAAGCAAATAGCGGTGGTCGTTACATCTGTGTCAACTAGATGCTTCTGGTTAGGGGTGGAGTCAGACCTGTCAATCAGGTCATAACCTGAGACTGTCCCCTTGGGGCGTGGCCTTAGGATGAGAAGGATAAGAAGGATTGTTGCTGACGTTAGGCACTGTTGAGTTGTTCTGACACGGAGCAACCCTGTCGTACAGCAGAATGAAACACTGCCTGGTCCTGAACCATCCTGTCCTCACAATCCTTTTTATGTTTGCCTCAAGCGTAACAGCCGCCCATCATAGCCATCGCACTGATCTGTTTTATGAGGGGCCATCCTTTTTTTTTTTTTTTGCTGACCCTCTGCTTTGCTAATAACTATGCCCTATTCCAGTAATGGATCGTGCCTCATGAATAAATCGAGTTCATTTTTACCTAAAGTGCCTACAATAGTTTTGGCACCTGATAAAAGCTCTCAATGAACAGTGGTGATGGTTATAGTTGTGATTTTTCCAGGAAGGCAACCCTTAGACCTTTAAGAGATTAGTTTTTAAAGAGCTGTGAGACAGAAACAAAATTGCAGGGCCTTACATAAATAATAGGTATCGTTGGTAGGAAATGCATTGTAATATTTATTATTTGCCTATCTGCCTTCTCTCCTCTATTCTCCAGCATATGGTGGTGGCTTTGGGGACAGTGGCCTATATTCTTGGTGTGTCATGCTGGCACCAAGGGTCCAATATAGATCTTGTTCTCAAGAACTATTAACCTGTCTAGTGGTTCCCTCAAGTCCTGGAGCTGGCGCTGGCCATTATTGTATTCCTTTCCCCCATGTGGGACTAGATGATGCCAGTTGAAGCATTTGAATACATGTATAAGGGATAGAGCAACAAACAAATTCAAAAGCCTGGGAAGAAGCTTGTTGATAGGGAAAATCCTTGTCGGCGAAAGGACTTTGAGAAACTCTCATGTGTCCTGGGCAATCTGGACAACTCACTAAACCCAGCATGTACCCCTCTGCCTCGTCTTCATAGTTCTCACAAGGAGGAAGTGACCCTAAGGCAGAGCTGTCAGCAGACACACTTAGCATTGGAGTTTTCTAGCCAAGAATCAGTCTGTAAAGAGCAAGAGAGTGTTTTGTTTTGTTTTGTTTGCATTTAAGGGACTCTCGTTTGCGCCCCTGGCTGACCACTCAGATAACAGAACAAAGCACAGTGGAGACTTTGCAAAAGCAGGTTGGGAAATCCCTCAACAAAAGAACAGCTGTGACCCTCAATACTCAACCCCAGTCGGCCCAGGTGAAGAGGGAGAATCTGATGTCTTGAATTGCTACTGTATAGTCTTCAAATCGCAGTTTCCAACAACAAAAAATGCAAGGCAGACAAAGTACGGTTTATTCATAGGAGGGAAAAAGAAGAACTGGCAGAAATTGTTCTTGCGGAAGCCCAAACATTAGGCTAATAGCACAAGATTTTAACTCAACTGTCATAAATATTTCCAATGAGATGACGGCAGTGTTAGGTGCAGTTGAGTAGCTCCCAGCTTCCAGCAACTCTGAAACCGCTCTCAGCCTGCACCACCCGCACAACCGTCTTGGTTCCAGTGGTCCCGGTGTCACTCCATCTCCTGGATGGTCTCTCTTTCGCTTCCCCTCTACTTTACCGGGCATGACCTTTTCCAGAGGCCCGTCTCTCCTGACAACGTGCAAAGTACGCAAGATGAAGCCTTGCTGACCTAAGTAGTGTCCGGGCTGTACCACGTCCAAGACAGACGTTTGTTCTTCTGACATTTCATGGTTCTTTCAGTACTCTTCACCAACACGATGACTCACATTCCTCATTCACTGTCTAAATTTCACATGCATATGCCATTGAAAATACCATGGCGTGAGTCAAGTGCACCTTGGTCCGCAGACTGGCAGCCTGTCCCTTCAACACTAGGAAAGGTCTTGTGCCGGTGAAATATGGCGTTTGGTGCCTTGATTGCGGCTCCCGTGAGCACTGACTGTGGGTGCAAGCAAAATCACTCTTCCTCCTTTTCCCTATTTATCGTGAGGTTCTTTTTTAGTCTAGTTGTGAGGATTTGAGTTTTCCTTACGTTGAGTTGCAATCCATACTGAGGGTTCAATCTTTGACTTGTATCCGCAGGTGCTTCAAATTCTTCTCACTTTCAGTCAGCAAGTTGTGTCACTGCATATTACAGATGGTTAATAATTCTTTTTCCTGATGTCACATGTTTTTCTAATGTAGTCCAACTTAAACTAATTGCTTAGCATAAGGATTGAAAAGAGAATGGTCAAGAATATTTCAAAGACATACACATACACCTTTCTTGATTTTGAAACACACCATCTCCCTTGTTTGTTCCAGCAGCAGGTTCTTTGTTATCAGAGGTAGTGTTTCAGAATTTCCATTTTTCTTATAGTTTTTTATGAGCCACACACCATGGTCAATAAAGCACATGTAAGCATCTTTCTGGTGTTCTTTACTTTCAGCCAAAATTTCTCTCATATCAGAGTTATATTCATTGTGCCATATCCTCTTTTAAATCAAGTATCAGTTTGACTTTCTAGCTCTTGTCAGTGTACCACCGCAACCATTGTTGAATTATCTTCAAAATCTTACTTGCATGTGATAGGAATAGTATTGTTCAATTACTGCTAGTCACTGTTGATTCACTTAAGGGGTCATCACGCTGTCCCTCAGACTGTTGGAGGGCCGGACTACAGTTAAAAACAAAAACACAACAAATTCACCATGGGCCCGGGATGAGTCAGCTGCTAAGCAGGACAGACAGCAGTGACAAAAACACCCGACGACTGGATAAATGTCCTCGTCAGACTACAGTTTGAGGATGCCTGACTTAAAGGAACCCTGATGGTAGTGGATTACAAGTTAAGCTGCTAACCACAAGGTCAGCAGTTTGAAATCACTTATCTATCCATAGGAGAAAAAGGAAGCTTCCTACTCCCATATGGCAAAACAATAATAATAATAATAATAATACAATTACGGCTCCCAGGAGCAAAGGCTGGGCCTCCTACTCCCACCACCAGGGCAGTGATGCCTAAAAAAAAAAATAATAATAATAATAAAGATTCATAGGGGAGAAGGGAGGGGAGGGAGGGGATAAAGGAGAAGTGATATCAAAGTGTTTAAGAAGAAAGTGTTTTGAAAATGATGTTGATAGCAATTGTACAATTATGTTTGATCAAACAGATTTATGGATTGATATAATACCTGTAAGAGCTTCCCCCACCCCCCAATTACTTTTCAGGTAGTCTTGGAAACTCACATGCCATCCTACCGGGTCCTGTATTGTCACTATCAGTCTGCAACATCTCCTTGGCCGTGTGTTTTTAGTTTGAGTTGGGTCACCTGTTTTTAGGACACAGTTATGGGTCTCTTTAAGTCAATTGATGAGGTAGCTGTTTTCCAAATTTCCTGCTTCCATAAATATAATAGGATACGTCTTTCTAATAATCTACTGGTCAAGCCAATATCATTTTCATTTACAATCATTTGGTAGTTAACTTTGAAATCAGGAAGTGTGAGTCTTCCCATTTTTTCTTTTTCTAGATTAGTTTGGCTGATTGCACAATTCCAATTTAATATATTTAAACCATTGAGTTATATGTCAATCAAATGGCTTAAAAGTTAGATTAGTTTGGGCTGAGCCCCGGTGGCGTAGTGGTTGAGTGCAGGACTGCAGCCCACTGGCTTGGTGGTTCAAATCCAGCAGCAGCTCTCCAAGAGCAAGGCTGGACCTCCCACTCCCACCAAAGGGCAGGGATGCCCCCCTTCCAAAAAAAACAAAAAAAAATTAGATTAGTTTGGATAGTGTTAAAATCCTTTGCATTTCCATATGACTTTTAGAATCAGCCTGTCAAAATATGTTTCTAAAGCTTTCTTTTAGCCCCAATCTCAACTACATGGACAACCCCCTCATTTCTCTCCCCCCTCCCCTCCCCGAAGAATTTACTTAAGAGGATAGTACTGAAGCTACAGCTCAGGGAGAGGGATATTTCTGATCAGAGCACACAGGAGCAAATGAAGGGAGAAGAAGAGAGAGGGAACACATCCTAGCCCACCGAGCCTTGAGGACGATATCCCTGCTCAGAGCAGCAGTGCACACAGAGAACCATGTGGCTGGTGCCACTACTAGACATGACATCCCTCACTGACCCATAGTTCTATGGGGAAAAAAACTGGAGACAGTGTGGGAATTGTGCTTGATCTGACGCCACCACATTGTGGCAAAACACTAAGGACGTGGAACAGAACAGCAAGGGGAGCAGAGCAAGGAAGTTCTCAAGGAATACCAAAAAGGAATACCAAAATACCTGGGGCCAGGGCATGGCACCCCATCAGATTCAACCAGAAAACACTCCTAAAGGTCAACAAACAGATCTTGAACTATTTACAGACATTTCTTTTTTTTTTTTCCCATTGGCTTTTGGTTGTTTTGTTTTATGTTGTTGCTTTGTTTTGCTCTGTCTTGTTTTTTGTGTATATTATTATCTCTGCAGGTCTACCTAGATAAGCTAGGTGGGGTAAACAATCTGGAGAAGAAAACAATGGCACCAATGGTTTGGGGGGGGGGCAGGGGAGAGAGGAAGGTGGGGGAAAAGGAAGTGGACAAGGAAACAAGTGACCTAAACTTGATGGTGAGGAGGCTATAACAGGCCTGTTAGCACTTGATCAAGAGCAATGTGACTGAGAGGAATTACTGAAACCCAAATGAAGGCCAAACATGATAGTAGGCCAAGAGGAAAGTACAAGGAAATAAAAGAACTAGGAGGCAAAGGACATTTATAGAGGTCTAAATAAAGGCATGTACATATGTAAATATATTTATAACGATGGAAAAATTGATCTATGTACTTATATTTATGAGTTTAGTTAGTATTAAGGTAATAGACAGACAATGGGCCTCTACTCAGGTACGCCCTCAATGCAAGAACACTTTGTTCTAATAACCCCGCATTCTGTGATGCTCACCTTCCTGACATGATCACTAAAAACACAATGGGTGCATAAGCAAATGTGAAGAACGCTGATGGTGTTTGGCTATCAAAAGATACAGTGTCTGGGATCTTAAAGACTTGAAGATAAAGAAGCAACCAAGCACACATGGAAGAAGCACACCAGCCTGTGTAACCACAAGGTGTTGAAGGGATCAGGGATCAGGCATCAAAGAACTAAAAATTTTATTATTGCAAATGAGAGGGAATACAGGTTGGGGACCCAAAGTCCATCTGTAGGTAGCAGGACATCCCCTTACACAAGGGTCGCAGGAAGACGAGCCAGTTAGTGCAGTACAATAATGATGAAACATACTTCTACTACTTTCTTCTACTTCTTTAATGCTTCCTCTCCACCACCGCCTCTCTACCCCCCACTTCTCCACCCCCACCCCCCGCCGCCACTGTCATGATCCCAATTCTTCCTAGAAACCCAGCTAGATCAGAACTTGTACACTGATACAAATAGGAGCTGGAAGCACAGGGAATCCAAGACAGATAAACCCCTCAGGACCACTAATGCGAGTAGCAATACCAGGAGGGGAAGGTGGTGTAGAAAGTAGGAATCGATCACAAGGATCTACATATAACCCCCTCTCTGGGGAACGAACAACAGAAAAGTGGATGAAGGGAGGCATTGGATATGACAAAATAATTTATAAATTATCAAAGGTTCGTGAGAGAGGTGGGGTGGGGAGGGAGGGGTAAAATGAGGAGCTGATACCAAAGGCTCAAATAGAAACAAAGTATTTTGAGAATGATGATGACTACAAATGTGCTTGACAGACACAATGGATATATGTATGGATTGTGATATGAGTTGTATGAGTCCCCAGTAAAATGATTTTTTTTAAAGTTTATTTTAATCTGCAGTAGGTTAAATATGTAGATCAATTTGAGAACTGTTGCTGTTGGGTTTCTGAGAGTTGTGTTCAACTCAGTTGTGTTCATGTGACACAATGAATGGAACTGGTCTATGGGTTTTTCTTGACTGTAATCTTTATGGAATAGATCTCTAGGTCTTTCTCCAGCAAAGCTGCTGAGTGGATTTGAACTGCCAACCTTGTCAGTTAGAAGATAAATGCTTAACCATTGGCACTAATAGAGCTCCTTGAGGAATGTTATTTTCCTGCTCTATTAAATCTTTTAATCCATGAACATATGATATCCTAAGTATTTTTTATGCTATTAGAAAATAAATTTTGCTTTTGATTGTTATTTGTTAGTGTTTCAAGTGACTTCATTTATGTGTATTAACATTGTATTCTGCAAATTTGCTGAACTGTAATTAGTTCTAGTAGGTTTTGTGTGTATTCTTTGGTATTTCTATATGTATCATGTAGTAGATCTTGCTTTATTTTTTATTTATTTTTTTTGGTTTTTTAGGGCATCACTGCCCTGGTGGTGGGAGGAGGAGGCCCAGCCTTTGCTCCTGTGAGCTGGAATTGAACCTTCATCCCAGTGGGCCGCAGTCCCGTGCACAACCACTACGCCACCGGGGCTCAGCCGATCTTGCTTTATTTTATCCTCTCCAATATACATGTTTTTTATTTGCTTTTCTTGCTAAATTGCCTACACTTAAAACCTCCCAAAGTAACATAAAGGTGACTGTTGCCCTTTTTTATGAAGTAAATATTTTTATATCCATTAATATTGAAGTATTGTAGCTTCATAAAATGAGTATAATTATGTAGAACAGTGATTGTCCTGTCCTGTCTGATACAAAAAAACATGTAGTAATAGTTTTGTTTTTTAGTATTGACTGAAGTACATTTTAAGTTTTCTTTTTTTTATTTTCTGCCAGGTTTTCTCAAACAACGATGAAGGCCTTATTAACAAAAAGTTACCTAAAGAACTTCTGTTAAGGTAAGTGTAGGTAAGTTTTAGACAGAGTTCAGATCACTCTTCAAGTTCCACGAGCATCTTCTTTCTCACTATGAGTCCATAGCATAGACAGACAGACGTAGCCTAACTGACTGTTTGTTTTTGTTTTATAGAATGCTGTTCAGCTTGTTGTTAAATTTTACTTGGTCTAATCCAGAATGTACTAAAGTATGTACATAGCATTGGTCTGGATTCTTTTTGTAATGTGGTAAGTATTGTAATAATCTTCAGTAGGTGCCATGGTTTTGGTATCAGTAGTTAATTGTAATGTAAGGTTGTGAGCTCCCAAAGACTGTGTGACGCTTTTTGATAGATGCATTTTTTCAAGGAGTGCCAAAAAAGAAACAAAGCGCTGTTATATTCTCATCAATCACTTAGAAGGCTGTCAGTTTCAAATACTGATTTGTTTTCACTCATGTTGTGAGATTTGTGTGCTAAGTGACTGTAAGAACTGTGAGACAAGATTTTTACTTCTAGTATCATTGTCTGAAAGGGTTTCCAAAACCTGATGGACAAAATTCATTATCTTTTAACTTCATTTTGCCATGAACTTTGTGAAGCCTTCTCATTACAATAAAGGCTATTTTGTTGGCCAGTTTTATGAAATAAAGGTCCAAAACAACATTTGTTGATCCCGAGGTACTGCCATTTTCTTTAGAATTCTGTAATCATTGAAGAAATCAGATTTTAGTTTTGGATGTCGTTACATTTTAACTCTTTAGAAAACTAATGTATATATAAAGGGTAATCTTTACATGGCATTTCCCAAACTTTGTTTCTCATAGCACCATTATCCACAAAACAAACAACAGTTCTGTAATCAAGTAAATCTGGGAAACCTTGGATTAAACAAACAAAGTATATGTATTTAAATCTTTTTTGGGGGGGTGGGCAGGGGCAGCACTGTTCTCCGGTGGTGGGAGTAGGAGGCCCAGCCCCACTGCTGGAATTGAACCTCCGTCCCAGTGGGCCACAGTCCCACGCACAACCACTACGCCACCGGGGCTCAGCCCTGTATTTAAATCTTTAAAAATATTCATAACTGCTCCGAGTTCTAGCAGCGATGCTCCAAGATGAGTCACTGTGGCGTTTCAAATGCCCTGACTCTGGGAGCCTTCTGCTCTCTGTGGCCTGTGCTAACCCTCGGAGTAGTATTTGGGGAATAAGGAGGAGCCTGGCCTCAGTGCTGGTGGTCATTCTTTCCCTCTCTGCCTGGGTGTGCCGTAGAGGGGCTGTGTCACGACACAGATCCCTCCCCTGGGGTGCTCTTTCAAAGTGGCGTGAGGGCTCACCTTCTGCTGGTGGCTATTCTATTTCAGCGGCTCCAGTGAGTGTTCTTTAGCCATTGTTGGTCATTGTTGTCATGAGCTCATTCTACGCAGTAAAGTACTACATAGTTTGATAACAAGATCACGTGAAAAGTGTCACAACTCGATTGTATTCCAATAGAACCAGTATTTGTTGAGAAAAGAGACTATTCTGGGCATTTTAGATCATTTTAATTTCCTTATTTGTTTATTTAGCATAGAAGACCATAAGATTGGCCCAGTGGGGCCTAGCAGAGGAAGACCTGGGACTGTGCTCGATGCTCAACCAAGTTCAGCCTCGTGGTTAATAATGTATTGGGGGGAAAACAAAGACCCCAAGGTCTTGATCCTGCACAGCCAGATGTTCAATCAAGCATTGCCAGGATAGGATAGTCACCCGCAGCAGCAGGGATTACCATCCACAAGACACTGCCGTGGTACCCTCCTGGGACAGTGCCGACTGTTGTTTGTATTCTGTTGTGCAGTGCTCCAGGCCCAGTCAGAACGACGTTCTAACATTGACATCAAGCTGGCCTATGAATGTGGCGTACTTACCCTGGGGAATCGTAGTCAGCTTCAGGCTGACCCATATTAGTCACTCAGCACTGGGATGTGATTAAACTCCACCCTTTGCATGATTACTTCTGTCTGACTCAAGGAGGTTAATATTTTTCACTTCTCATACAGTAGCTTTTATACTCTGCTAAACCTTGGGACAGTTTCAGTCTGTTGGAGAAAGAAGAATGGGGCTCGGCCATATTTTTTTTTAAGTTAAGAATCAAGAAATTACATCACTTTTTGTGTTGTGTGATCTCTAAGCAGAAGTCTCAAAATTTAGTTCTTTAAAAAAATCTGAACCCAGCTGCTAAGAATCCTAGTTAAAGCTTTTGAATTCTACGTTATAAACTAAGAATCCTGGTTATAGCTTTTGAATCGCAAGGCTCATACCTTGTGATCATTTTGCCTTTTGAGAGTCATACTTGTCGCCTGTCATGATGTCATAGATCCACAGTCCCAGTGCTGTTCTTCTTTTGGATTCTGTAAGGGGAGTTTAAAGCACTGCCACTACAAGCCTCTGACTCATTAATCTCAAAAGTAATTCCAGCTAATCATGGCGTTTTGTTCATTTATTTTATTTACATCGTGATGGCCTTTGAATAATTTCTTTTTGCTTTGCGACTTTTTATCCCCAGTACTGGTAGTTCTCCCATTCCCTAGCCCTACCCTTTCTAAATGAGCCATTGAAGAAGGAAGGAAAGCAGATGACCAAACTACCATCTTCACCATCTGTTCATTTCTCTGTAAGTGAAATTTCACTTATACAAGTGAAACTGTAAGTGCAACCAAGTCCCACCCTCACACCCCCTCCATTCATAGAACTGAAAGATTGGTCATTTTCTGTTCACTTAAATGATGGGTCTTCCCTAGGCTTACTTGGTGACTCAACATGGTTCCCTTCTGGGACAGTTCTGAATATTGTTCGTGTTCTCTTTGAATTCCTACTCACTTCTAACTTTACTTCATCAGTCAGTCAGTATATGTAGATTTTTTTACTTTATGACATTCTCTTTTGCCTGTAGATAAGGTCATTTTTCTCTTCTGCCATTTGTGAGTGCATCTGTTTCTGCCCTCTTAAATCCCCACTAGCTTCATTACCATTCTATCAGGAGAAGCTGTAGCTTCTTTAGAACCTTTATTTAACAAGCATAACTCGGAATGATGTGCGTGCTACTTCTGTTCTCATCTCTTTGTATCACTTTGGATCCACTTAGAAAAATCTGTCAGTTTCCTTTCCATCTGATGGTCATACTGCTAATTTTAAGAATACTCATTGCTATTAATTCACAAATTCCTTCTACCATTTGCTTAGTTTATTGCTCGCAACTTTTCTATACAGCTCGCACTCATAAATTAAAAGTACCCAAATTCTCCTATTGCCCTTTGATCCCACATAGCTCAACAAGCCGCTTGTACTTTTAGGCTTCGTGGGGATGCATTTCTGGGATACTTGTAACAATGGGAATATTTCATTTGTTGTCCTGTAGTAAATCAGTGTGTCCTTGCTTGTTCTCATTATTACCATATAGTTTTTGGAGCCAGACTTTCAGGGATGATATTTCAGTGCTCTCCCCACATGAGCTTTGCACCTTTAATTATTTTCTGGGCCTTCACTTCATCGACTGTCAGACGGCAATAGTAGCTCTTCCTCTACGGGGCTGTTACTACTCTCTCAGAGTACTTGGGCCTAATCCCTGCTAAATAAATGTTAACGCTTATGAACTAATACCAAGCTTTGGATGCCTGCTTACTTAATAAATGATATTATTCCTGCAGCAACTGGTAAAGCAAGCTGTCCTGGCACGGACCTTAATATACGCAATTGCTAAAATATATCTTAATAACCAAACTCACACCTGCTGCCAACTACCAATTCCAACTCGTAACAGTACGATACAGGGTTTCATAAAACAATGTTCCACTTAGCACACAGCCCCGTCTTTCTCCCATAGAGCGCCTGTTGGGTTTGAATTGCTGACCTGAAGTTGAGTAGCAGCCTGTCTGCTACCTCACAATACACTCAGGACTCCTTAGGCTATTGCTAAAAATATTTCAACTAATTGATTATTAAGTAAGCCTAATGTAGCCCAATATTTCATTCCATCAAGATCAACCCAATTCATGCTCTTTCTGATTGCAAAATCTGCAAGCCACAGTAACAAAAATAGACTGGTATTAGTACGACAGGCACATACATCAATAAAATAGAATTCAGATGACAGGTGTAAATCCATTCACTTAAAGATAGCTGGTCTTTGACAACGGGAATAAATGCATTAAATAAGGAAAGAGATAGTCTCCACCAGGACTTAATAAAAATAACAGTGTCTTGGAAAGAACCATTCTCTTTTTTGAGAAATGGCTATCTGAATGGAATATTGGCCTAAAACTCAGATTATGCACTTTAGTGTTAATTTGTTTGGCCTCAAGTTTTATGTCTCTGGTGATGGTTTTTACATATCAATGATAAAATGAACATAGGAATAAAGTGATTCTCAGGAGATAGTGATGATACGTGCAATAAATATCTCCAAACATTTTGAGAAGTTCTTGTTAGAATTAAATAATGATGAAAGAACTCTCTCTTTAGTACAGATTGAAAAAACAAGCTTAAGTTCAATCACTGTTGGTGTAATTTTCTCACCTTGTCTAGTTTACTTGCATACACTGCAAAATTAAGTATCAAACTACATGCGGTTGCAGAAGGAAGGGCCCCTTATCTCAAATGAGAGTGCTGAGTTTAGGGCAATAGAGAATTACAAATAATTTACAATCGCCTAACAGGTAAGATGTGCTTTTGGGGTATATACAGCCATGTCCAGTGTTCAAAGACCGTTGCAAATTTTGTTGTTATTAATGGATTTGTTTTTGCTTTGTTTATTTTGCTTGTTCTGTTTTACCTTCCATGAAGTCATGTGAGACCCAATGAATAAGTACATTGAAACTACAATACATAAGGCCCTTCCTTTTTATTTCCTCTCTAAATTATTTTACACTATTTATAGTTTGAGTTAAAGACCAGATCAGGAGCAAATTTTACTTTTGCCAAGTTAGGGTTGTCCTTGTATGTTAAAACCTTGATTGTGGCTTTGGATTTTTAATTTACATTGAAATGGCCTGAGACACCAATAAAACTTCACAGATAAGAAGGGTAGATCTAGATAGGGTCTGCCTGATTGTCTGCTTCCTGGAACGTTATCTTAGAGACCAGTTGGTTAAAACAGCGAATACAGTTGTTATCACAGAAAAGATTGGTTCATTTGTCTCTATGAAAATAGGGCAGGGCTGAGCCTCGGTGGTGTAGTGGTTGTGCACGGGACTGCGGCCCACTGGAATGGAGATTCGATTCCAGCTCCACGGAGCAAAGGCTGGGCCTCTTATTCCCACCACCTGAGGGCAGTGATGCCCCCCCCCCCTAAAAAAAAAAGAAAAAAAAAGAAAATAGGGCAAATAATAACCATACCAAAGAAAAATAGCAGTCATCATATGTTATAATCAATGATTAAGTTCTTCAGTGTACACAGGAAAACATCCTTAAAAATTACTTAGGGAAAAAAAACTTAAAAAAAATACTTAGGATTCCTTGCTTTTAAAAATAATTTATATCCTAAATATATGTGTGGCTAAAACAAATACTGTTTACTATTGCTTATTTACTGTTCCTATAGAAAATGTAAGATCTTTTTGGAGATATATTGATCACTGAAACTTAGGTTACCAAGGGTGATCCATGTTGCTCTCCTTGCTGTTCATTCATTTTTCCTGCTGACCACAATTCCATTGAGTCAGGATACCAAAATGTGCTGATTGGTTTCCCTTTTGTTGAGTGCCTGGATTGTTTCCAGTGTTTTCATAATAGGAGTCATGCATGCTCATATTTTTGTAACTTTTTTTTGGGGGGGGGACTTCACTGCCCTCTGGTGGTGGGAGTAGGAGGCCCAGCCTTTGCTCCTGTGGAGCCGTTGCTGGAATTGAACCTCCATCCCAGTAGGCCACAGTCCCGCGCACAACACTGCGCCACCAGGGCTCAGCCCAACTGTTTCCTGATATTTAAATTTGAAAGTTTCTGTTGGAGGAGCATTGTCAGGAATTATATAGTCTAACACTTTATAATATTTGATGGTTTTTCAAAGTAGCTTTTATCAATTTATATTCGCACCAATAAAGGATTAGAGACTCAGGTGAGCCATGTCCTTTTATTTTTTTTTAGTTTATTTAGTTTTTTAGGCATCACTGCCCTCTGCTGGTGGGAGTAGGAGACCCAGCCTTTGCTCCCATGAGCTGGAATTGAACCTCCATCCCTGAGGGCCACAGTCCCGCGCACAACCACTATGCCACCGGGGCTCAGCCTGCCATATCCTTTTAAACACTTAGTATTTTCATGTTTTAATAAATGACATCCCACTGTGCTCTCGGCTTGAATTTCCCTGAATTCTAGGGAATTCTAATGTTGAGCATATGGGTATTTGTCAGACATGTATATTTCTTCTTCTATGAAATTCATGAATTTGCCATTGAATTTTTTTATTGCTTTGTGTGTTTATATATTCCCTGTACAGAGATTAAGTTTTATCTTACAAGTATTTTCTCCCACTTCATAGGTTATTTTTCAAGGTGTTTTTTATTCTTCATGAACACACATCTTTTTTTAAAAATAGAGTTTTTCTTGTGAATCAGGCAATGGTTCACAGAGTGAATAACTTTCCCAACTCAGTAGTTCTTTTTTTTTTTTTTAATCATTTTATTGGGGGCTCATAAAACTCCCATCACAATCCATACTTCCATCCATTGTATGCAAAGCACATTTGTACACTTGTTGCCATCATTCCACTTAAGCCCTTGTTATCAGGTCCTCATTTTTCTCCTCCCTCCCTCACCCATGATAATTTATAAATTATTATTTTGTCATGTCTTACCTTCACCCACTTTTCTATTGTCAGTCCCCCAGAGAGGAGGTTATATATAGATCCTTGTGATCAGTTCCCCCTTTCTACCCCATCTTCCCTCCACCCTCCCGGTATCACCACTCTCACCACTGGTCCTGAGAGGTTCATCTTCCTGGATTCCCTGGGGTTCCAGTTCTTATCTGTGCCAGTGTACATCCTCTGTTCTAGCCAGATTTGTAAGATAGAATTGGGATCATGATAGTGGGGGGTGGAAACATTAAAGAACTAGAGGAAAGTTTATGTTTCATCGTTACTAGAATGCATCCTGACTGACTCGTCTCCTCTCTGTGACCCTTCTGTAAGGGATGTCCATTTGCCTGCAGATGGGATGTGGGTCCACACTCCCCCTCATTCACAATGATATGATTTTTTTTGTTCTTTGATGCCTGATACCTGATCCCATGAACACCACATGATCACTCATATGCTTCTTCCGTGTGGACTTTTTGCTTTTCAGCTAGATGGCTGCTTGTTTACCTTCAAGTTAAGACCCCAAACACTGTATCTTTTGATAGCCAAGCACCATCAACTTTCTTCACCACATTTGCTTATGTCCCTGCTCTGTCTTAAGTGATCATGTTGGAAAGGTGAACTTCATGGAATGCCAATTTAATAGAATAAAATGTTCTTTCATTGAGGGAGTACTTGGAGGTCCAATGTCCATCTGCTACCTTAATACTAAACCAATAAATATGTACATGTAGATCTTTTTCCCTATCACATATAAATATATTTACATATGTACAGTACTATACAATATTTAGACCTCTACAAAGGCCCTTTGCCTCCTAGTTCTTCCCTCTATTTCCTTTTACTTTCCTCATTTCCTGCTTTCAGGCTTAGCCTTCATTTGGGTTTCAGTAATTCCTCTTGATTACATTGCCTTTGATCAAGCCCTAAAATGTCTCCCACACCCTCCTCAGCATCGATTTTGGGTCATTGTTGTTCCCTTGTCCCTGGGTTTGTTAACACCCACTTTCTTTCCCCTGCCTCTCCTCTCCCATATCACCGTGGAACCATTGGTCCCGATGTTTTCTCCTCTAGATTGTTTATTCTGTCTATCTTATCTAGATAGATCTGCAGAGATAGTAATGTGCACAGAAAACAAGACAGAGCAAAATGAAGCAACAAAAGAAAACAAAATATCAAAAAGAAAGAAATGCTTGTAAATAGTTCAAGGTCTGTTTGTTGACCTTTAGGAGTGTTTTCCAGTTGAGTCTGGTGGGGCACCATGCCCTGGCCCCACCGTCTATTTTTGACCCTCCCTCAGACTTCCTTGCTCTGCTCCTCTTGCTGTACAGTCTCATGCCTTAGTGATTTGCCTGGGGGTGATGGGTCAGTCTGGGCGCAATTCCCCCACTGTGTCTCCAGAGTTGTACCTGGTCAGTGAGGGACGTCATGTATGCTCGTGGGGCTGCCACATGGTCCTCTCTGTGCACTGGCTGCTCTGAGCAGGGATATCGTCCTCAAGGCTTGGTGGGCCAGGATGTGCGCCACTCTCTTTGGCCTCCTTCGTTTGCACCTGTGTGCTTTGAGCAGACGTGTCCCTCTCCCCGACCTGTAGCTTCAGTGCTGTCCACATAGTTGGGTTTGGGGCCAGCCCCTCAGACCTCTCTACTGGTCCCTGTTCTCCTGGAAGATTTTACACGAGTGCTGGTGCCACAGTGGGGTACCTGTTGGGCTGCTAACCGCACTCATGCTCAGCAGTTCAAAACCAGCAGCTGCTCCGCTGGACCACAGTGAGGCTTTCTACTCTGATAAAGATTTAGTCTTGGAAACCCGCAGAGGCAGACACTATAGGGTCAGTATGAGCTGGAATCAACTCAATGGCAGTGAGTTTTTGAATAGTTATTAATTTACTTTATTCCACGTCACACACACAACAGGTTCAGAATGACAGCACAGTAGTTACTTCCAATATAATTACTGAAGTCAGTTGAAAATTCCCTTGCGTATTAATTTCTCCTCCTCCTCACTTCTAAATGAGGGTAAATGTACCCACGCGACTTCACTATAGAGCCCTCACATACTGCCCTCTCCCCTGGTCAGTCCTCATGGAGCGTGCTCAAGGCCCTCCACCAGTCCACCTGTCAGTGTCTGTTTAGGATTTTCCTGTGTCATGCTGTTGTTCAGAATAGTCCTCAGAAAGCTTATGGTCATGAAAGTATCAACTTTTCTTTGTTGGTAGCTGTTTGTGTCCTTTATGCTTGAAATCCAGTTTTATGAGCTATAAACTTCTCGGTTCACACATTTTCATTTCCTGATTATCTTAAGTATGTTACTGTATTTTCTTCCAGCATCACAATTTACATTACCTCTCAAGATTGGAAAATAATTCTCTGTTCTTTGGGACCATCTGGCCAAGGGCCTTCCCACCCTCTGGAATCTGGGAGCTGACTATGGATTCTGGGTGGGGGCCCATTGGCCCTGGCTTGGGCCTCACTTTCCAGGCCCATGAAGATGGCAGCTCGGTGATTGGTCGCCTTCTCCTAGTCCATCTGAGTGGTGACCACCCCCCTTCCCCACACAGCAGGCCCTGCCCATTCTTCTGCCTCTAAGGCAGTGGTTCCCAAACTTATTTGGCCTACTGCCTCCTTTCCAGAAAAAATATTACTTAGTGTTCCCTGGAAATTAATTTTCTAAAATTTTAATAGCAATTAAATAGAAAAATATACAGTATGTCAAAATAAATATGGGGCAAGTCAAATTATAAAGATCTTTTCATTCTCGTTTAAAAATAAAAACTATAGATATATTTTATAATTAAATATGGTAAGATAGTTTTTAACAGTTTGAACTATTAATATTTTTGATATTTTTTGAAATATTTTTTAAAAACAAGCTAAAATAAATATTAATGAAGTAAATAAACATTACTAATTGTAAAGTGCATATAATTATTTCAAAATAAATAAATGATACCAATTATAGTCGCACTATTTGTTAGTTAACTTTGACCTGTGACAATATCACAACAATCTTACTTAGAGTTATATTATGTGTAATAATAACGGGAAATCTCCTGATTCATAGCGTGCTCCAAAATCTGCTGGCAGGCCTGCCAGTAGCCAGTCCTACCGCTGCCGTTCCAGGCTTTGGCGTGGCGATCGGCCAATCGCACGAGGGGCAGCGGCGCGCAGCGATGCTCGCGGTGCTCACGTGTTTGGAACGGCAATTCAGTGGCACCGCATGAACAGTAGCAGTGCGCGATTGCACAGACCTCCGTGCAAGTGAGGGCGCGTGCGGGAACCCAGCCAACGTCCAGTGCGCTGTCCAAAGAACAATTAAGCATTATGAGCGGAATACATAAATCGGTTTTTCTAAATCTTCTTTCTTTTATCCTTTCACCGCCCCCTTACAGTTATTCATCGCCCCCAAACGCACCTGTGGCCATCACCGCCCCCTGGATCGCTGCAGCGCCCACCAGGGAGCGGTGGTGCCCACGCTTTAAGACATGGCAGACCTGCTTCCTCAGCTTTAGCCAGTGGCCCCATCTATCTGGCACCCTCCTAGACTCAAGCTGAGCTGGTGAAAATCTGTCTCTCTCTCAAACTGAGGCCATGTCAAGGTGATCTAAGCTCGTGCTGTTTAAAAAAGAAGCAAACAAGCACTGCCATCCAGTCTGTGCTGACTTACAGCGACCCTGTATGGGAGGGTAGGACTGACCCCCTGGGTGTCCGAGACACTCACTTTGAACCAGAGTAGATAGCTTCCCGAAGAACGGCTGGCAGTTTCAAACTGCTGGCTTTGTGCTTAGCAGCCCAATGTGTATAATTCAGAACTCTTCAAACTTCCACTCAACCGATACTCAGTTCCCAAACTACCTCTCCATTGTGAGTATTCGTAAAAGCAGTATTTCAGCCTCCTGTCCTCAGTTCCCAAGTCAGTTTTAGAAACTACCACAGGAATACCACAAAGGTGTAGCTTTCCCAAGCAGTCGTCGAGTTTCTCACTGTCTAGGAACCTAGGAGTCTGACGTTAGGACGCTGGCTCCCGGGGAAAGCTCTCTGTCTGTTGGATTTTCACGTGGAGTGGTGTCTCTTCCCCATCTCTGCTCCCTCACTTCCTCGTTGTATCTTTTGTGGCTCCAAAGAGGCACACCCTGTACCAGTCCTGTCTCTTGCAATTGCAAAGGCAGGTCCCAAATGCGATTCCAGGCACAGGTGTTTTCTGATCCGTCCATATGGAGGTGGACATTTTGGTGGTTAACTCCTTTTGACCGGTGTGGAAAGTGCTGCCATGCACAAGGTTCTGTGTACATTCCTGCCTTAGCTTCTGGATATATATTGAGAATTGAGATTGCTTGGCATAGTTTCTGTGTGCATCTTTTTTAGGAACTGCTAAACTGTTTGCTAAAGTGTCTGTAATACCATTTTATATTGTCATCAGCAATGGATCGATGAGTACTCCAGGTTTCCCACAGCCTCCCTTCTTTTTTGTGTATCTGACCACCAGTGTATTTTTAACGGGTGTGAGGTAGATTCAGAGGTAAGTGTTTGGCTGTGCAACACAAGGCCAGCAGTTCAAAACAACCTGCAGCTCTGGGGTCAGTATGAGTCAGCATCGACCCAGTGGCGGTGGAAATGTCTAATAACGTTAGACATTTCATTCATTTAATAGCCACTTTATATGTCCAAGTCCTTTGCTCAGATTTTGATTGGGTTGTTTGTCTTTTCCCTGTTAATATGTAGTAGTTGGGTTAATGTGCTAATGTTTAATATTTTATATATTAGACCATTATAGGATCTATTCTTTCTATTTTTCTTTCTTTTGTAGGTTGTCTTTTTACTTTGTTCAAGTTTTTTGATGGACACAAGTATCTCATTTTCTTGAGGTTTCATTTATCTATTTTGTCCTTTGTTATTGTTATCAGTTCTGACCATCCTGTCATTAATTCAGGGGATTAACACTGAATTTTCTTCCAAAATCTTTATAGTATTATTTTCCACAATGACCCATGATCCATTTTGAATTGTTGTTGGTTGTTTTTTGCCTGTGATGTGAGGCATGGATCCTGCTGCATTCTTCTGTAAATAGATATGCAATTTCCTTAGCAGTGCTTATTAATCAGACTTTCTCGTCTTTCTCCATGAGCTGACCTTAGCACATTTAATGCATGGTGAAAAACTATTGTAGATTCCTGATAGGTACAAATCAGGATCAGCACAAAGTTAATTCAATTTTTCTTTTTCTCTTCTTCAGTTTCTTCACTATTTCTAACACTAGCTATCTACTGCCTAACACTCGCTACTTCTGCACAGAATTCACAAACCATGCTCACACCTATGTGATTTCTTAGAGAAGTAATTGGTTATAGCTCAGGATCAGGACCAACTGGGAAATAAGAGGTTCAAGTTGGAATATAGGAATTGAGACCCAGAGCAGGAAGTATATAGGGAAAGTTTAGAAAATTGGAGTTCCCTACCCCATTTACTGTCCCCCACTCCCTCCAGGTGAAGAACAATCCTCTTCCTTCTTCAGTGCAGAAGTGCTTTCAACCAGGCCAGCTCTCTCTGATGCAAGCAGGCCTTTCTTGAACTAAGCTCCCTTTTGACTGGGAACAACCTCTCAGCACATGGTCTCCTACTAGTTGACCCTTATGCTGTGAACTAGCCCACATGGCCGCTATAGCATGGTGTCCACCAGGCAGATGCTCTGAGCCCTCCAGCTCTGCTGTTGGGCCCCAGCCAGGTGTCTTGCCATTAATCTTCCTCACTACAATCCTTCATCCGGACAGCTGAGCTTGAAGTCCTGTCTCCTCGTTGCTGCTTTCTAAACACCCTTTTGGAGTTAGCCATTTATTGTAAGAAAACTCCGTGTCAATTTTAAGGCTTGGTCCCCCCAGCAGGACCATATGCTAACCATCCAGTAGGACTGCTTCATAAGAACTGCTTACGCCTATTGGACAGATGGATATACCATCTTTCTGACTCTAACGTGGCCGTTCCCTGCTAGGTATCTAAAATTGACCAATCATAGGGAAGGCTGTGACCCAACTGGTTGTTTCTGGCAAAACGCTAAATCCAGGACCAGAAAGGTTATATATCGAAAATTAGTTGACCCTTTATTTGATTTCACTGGGTTATAGGTCTGTGATTATACCAGTACCAGCCTGTTTTATAATCTTAACCATTTTATTGGAACTCATCCTCACATTATATAATTCAATGGTTCAATCATATCAAGAAGAAATGTACAATCAATCATTACCACAATCACGTTTAGAACTTTTTTCTTTCTTGTACTTATTATTAGTGCAATTACTTTTTAATGGTGGCAAAAATATACACAAAGCATTTCTCCAATTCACCAGCTTTTCCATGTATAATTCATTGTCATTGATCATACTCTTTGGGTTGTGCAGCTACTATTGATACCTTTCACCTAATGATCCCACCACCATTAGCACACAGTCAGGGCCCCTAAGCAAAAACTCTTCCTCCTTCACCCATGGGAACCATTAGTCAATAAAAGTTGTTTTCTTGCTTTTTTTTTTTTTTCCCAGATAACAACTTTAATGTTAACAGCTGGGTTAACTTCTTGAAGGTAATATAGAACCAGATTAAATCAAAATGAATTATGTTTCTTAGTTAACAACCATAACCAGTAAGTAAGTTAAGAAATAAAGTCCCACCAAAAATAGGAGACTCCCACCACCAGAAGGCAGTGATGCCCCCCAAAAACAAAAACAAGGTAGGAGAAGCGTTGCAGCCACAATGGTGAGGTAGAGTATCCGTAGGCTTTTGTGGAGCAGGACAGACAGGAAGGGAAAGAGGAGGGAGAGTCGGCCAGAGCCTTCAGGGGAAGGACAATCAGGCAGGGGAGATTCCTCCTTTCTGAAAATCCTGGCCATCGAGTAAGTCATTTTGAAGAAGAGTTGTTATACATCATCACGATCACTTCCAGTGCTCCCGCTCTACTCCTATATTCATTGTTTGATCTAGTCCCCACACCCCCTTCTTTCCTGATACACTCTTGTACCAGTTACTATATCTATGCACTCACTCCTATGCTTCTTAAACTGTGAAACCTAACAGAAACTATTAAAAAGCCCAAAAATAGAAAAATAAGAATAGACAAAATTGCCAGTAATACTTAAATAGCCCACGAAGAACTTTCTGTCTTGGAACAAGCTAAGTCTAGAGCAAATTCATGTTGAGTCAAGAGGAACGTCAGCTGGCCAAGATCATATTTTACCATGGCTGGATCACCATGTACACCAAGTGTGCAATGACCTCTGTCTGGTAGCGAAGCCATTCAAGTCCTTCGCCGGTGGCTAGAGGGGATCTGCCGAAGGCTTAATTGGCCTAGACACTCCGCAGATGGATTTGGGGCTCCCCTGCCCTCCAAAAACTTTTGCAAATTGGATGTTTACAACTTAAGCACTGATACTTTTACATTTTTTCCTATGTGGATTTTGTTGTTGTCACCTTTGGATCACACAGCCTGGTGTGCTTCCTCCATGTGGACTTAGTTGACGCCTCACTTCAATGGCTGCTTGTTTGAATACAAGCCTTTAAGACTCCAGACACTATTCCAAGTGATAGTGTCAGGAAGTTTAAATCCTCCTAGTTTTCTCTTTCATTTATATTTGAAGATTGGCCTTTTTTTTTTTCTGTAAAGAAGGCTTTGGAATTTGATAGGGATTACTTTGGCTTTCTAGATTATTGTAGGTAGTATTGACACCTTACCTAAATTAGTTGGAAAAGTGTTGACCTGGGTGAAGCAGAAGGTGTGAGCCACAGGAGGGACCACGGAGCAAGGGACGGATGACTACATGACGGGGCAGTTTAGTCTATGGAATACAAAGTTAACAATCTAAAATGTAAACCACCACCTAAGTCTCATTGAAAAAAACACAACTCTTCAAAAGAAAAACATCATCAAGTCAACCTAGGTTTCGGCCTCATGAGAATCGAGATTCCAGCCTCTCACCCCGAGGGGTGCCATTTCTCTCCTCTCGTGTCCCAGAGGACATAACCCTGAGGAGAGGATGTGGCCAGAACCCCTGTTTCTGGTACAGGTTCTGGATCTCCTGCATCTGGGTTTCAGATGAGCATCTATGGTACATTCTTACACCCAAGTACCCTATCTCCCCAACCAACCTCTTTGCCACCCTTCCTTCCACACAGCTGTCACTGCCTCCCATACAGCCTTCCTCCTCCACCAAGACCCGGCCTGCCCACACATTGGCCCTGACTTTTAGCCTTTGGGATCAAGGAAGTGTGACATGCTGAAAAGAAATCAGATTGTGGACGAGCAAAACAAAGAAAATGTGAAACTACAACAATGAATAAAGCATGTAGAAGTTAAGGAGCTTTGGAAGTTGCTTTTAAACATTCAAGTCACCCCCATGCAGTAGCTGCTTTCAGAAATTACAACGGAACACTTGCATGTACATGTTGTCTGGGCATAGCAATCCTGTCCCCAATATCAGCTATTGTTCCCACATCGGCTGCCTGTGCTCTCTTGGGAATGTTGCTAGTTTGGGGATTCTCTAGTTCTCAGGTCAATCCAAGGCCTCTCTGCTTCCTCCCACACAGACTGATAGAAAATGGCCACTGCTGGGTTGTTCCCACTCAACTTATATACCTTGTCATGTAGGCTTTTTAAAAAGTCAAATGTATTCCTTTAGGTATAATAAGAGTTACCTTGTAAGGTAAGGGTTGTAGTTT
This sequence comes from Nesogale talazaci, assembly GCA_004026705.1. NCBI lineage: Eukaryota > Metazoa > Chordata > Mammalia > Afrosoricida > Tenrecidae > Nesogale > Nesogale talazaci. The sequence goes on from PVJH01006853.1 coordinate 31,085, forward strand.
TGTAAGCATGGCAGTCATCTTCAGAGACGCCTTCATGTAGAATTTCTGTCACCGTGGAAAGTTCTCTGGTGCTCCTGTCCATCAGTTCAAACCTTCCCCTACTTCAACCACAGGTCTGAGTTTTATATTCATGGTTTTGTATTTTCCAAAATGTCACGTCAAAAGAATTTCAAAAGAGGTAGCCATTTGTGGCTAGCTGTCTGTTAATCAGCATAAAGCTTTTCTAGTCTTCCATGAATTGTATTGGCTTTCCTTTATTGCTGAGAATGATCCTGCTCTGTAGATGTACCACAATTTGTTTATATACTCCCCAGCTGATGGTCATCTAAGTGGCTCCCAAGTTTGCATGGTTATAAATGAAGCTGTGACAAACATAAACATTCATGTATAAGACTTTGTATACATGCATATTTTTATTTCTATTGGGTACATATCTGGGAGTTGAATTGCTGAGTTAAATTAATACATCTGTATGTAACTTTCTGTGAAACTTCCAAGCTGTTTAACAAAGTGTCTATACCATTTTGTATTTCTACAAACACAGTATGAGAATTCTAATTGCTGCACATTTATTATTACCTGGTGTTTTATTTTTGCTGTTTTACTTGTGGTTTTAATATGCGTTTCCCCAGTTGATAGATGTTGAGCAGCTTTTAATGTGCTTATTTGTTGCTCATGTATCCTCCCTGGTACATTGTCTCTACAAATATTTTGCCAAAGTCTATTGGCTTGCTTTCTTTTTTTGTTTGTTTTTGTTTTGGGGCATCTCTGCCCTCTGGTGGTGGGAGTAGGAGGCCCAGCCCCACTGCTGGAATTAAACCTCCAACCCAGTGGGCCGCAGTTCCGCGCACAACCACTACGCCACCGGGGCTCAGCCCATGGCTTGCTTTCCTATTGTTGAGTGTATTAGTTACTTGGGGCTGCTGTAACAAAAAGTATACAGGGTGGCTTTAAAGAAAAAAAATTTTCTCACAGTTGTAGAAGCTGAAAATCTGAATCCAGAATGGCTCTCTAGGTCTTTGACAATTTCAGCTTCTGCAAACACCAATCCATAGGATTGTACTAGATTTACAGATGCATTTGCAGTGGATATCTGTGTGTGTGTGTGTGTGTGTGTGTGTGTGTGTGAGAGAGAGAGAGAGAGAGAGAGAGAGCGAGCGAGCTGCATTCATAAATCAGAAGTGTTTATATTTGGGACCCACATCTGGGTATCTGGGGTATATGCTGACTAACATTAAAAAAACCCTATTTCCAAGTAGCATCACATCTAAAAATACAGGATCTAGGACTTCCTTCCATACTTAAGGGGGTTGGTGGGAGGGTGTGAAGTGGTGGTGGTGCATAATCCTATCCATAATATTGAGTTTTGAGAGTTATTCATGTATTGGAGATACTAACCTTTTATTTGTGTTTTTCATATATTTTCTCCAAGTTTGTGGCTTCTTTTTTTTTATTTAGTATTTTTATCATTAGTTTTATATATTTTGGTATTGTTATCTAGTCGGTATTTTTATTTAAAGATTTGTGTCAATTCAGAAACCAACTCAATTGCTATCACTTTCCAAAAATCTCTCCTTACATTATTTAAGTTGCTTTTAAATTTCTAGATATACACTGATTTCAAAGTTTATGATTTTTGTTAACATCTAAGTATGAGCACTATGATCAGAGGGCATGGTCTGTATGATGTAGTCCTGGACACTTGTTGAAAATTGTTTTAAGTATGAGAAGAATATGTCTTTAAGTTTTCATGGACAAATTGTTATATTTGATGATTGTTTGTCTTAGTTTTTAAATAATTGATGCCTTTGCTGACTTTTTAAATCGAACTAAAATTAGCATATCATACGATTCAGTAGTTTAATCATATCAAGGGCTGTGCTATCATTGCCACAATAAACTTTAGGACATTCCCTTCCTCTTTGTACCCATTGATGTTGGCACTACATTTCCCCCTTCCTCCCTTTCTGTGTCCCCAGACAATCATTAATTCAACTACTGCCTTCATAAATTCACCCATCCCAGTTCCCCTCTATAGATACAGAGAAATTTAAAAAAGAACCCAGTAACAATGACCTTAGAAAACAGAGAAGGCTGAGCCCCGGTGGCGTAGTGGTTGAATGCGGGACTGCGGCCCACAGGCTTGGCAGTTCAAATCCAGCAGCAACTCTCCAGGAGCAAGACTGAGTAGCTTCCATGACCACCAGAGGGCAGTGATGCCCCCTCCCAAAAAAAGGAAAGAAAACAGAAAAAGTTCTACCTTACAAATAAGTCTAGACAGGAGCAGGTACACTGGTACAAATTAGAGCTCTCAACACAGGAAATCCAGGACAGATAACCCCCTCAGGAACAGTAAGGGGAGTAGAGATAGCATGAAGGTAAGGGGAAGGTGGAGGGAGAAAGGGAGAACTCATTGCAGTGATCAACATATAATACTCCCCAAGGGGGATGAGCAACACAAATGTGGGTGAAGGGAAACAGCAGACAGTATAAGATAGGAAAATAATAATAATCTATAATTTATCAAGGGGTCACGAGGATGGGAGGGGAATTGAAAGAGGAGCTGATACCAAGGGCTCAAGTAGGTAATGTTTTGAAAATGATGATTGTAGCATATATACAAAAGTGTTTGATACAATTGATGTATACTATAATTGCTGTAAGAACCCCCAATAAAATGATTTATAAAAAAGAAACAGAGAAAGACCTTAATCTAAAGGAAAGCAGTGGATGTTAAAATTTTAGAATCAATTAACAGTGGGTCCAAAGGACACTAAGTACATGCCCTTTGACCTTAGGGCTGTTCATGTTCCTAGCCTATGGGTGTAGGGACTTAACTGGGGACTCAGTCTACGTGGTGACTCTGCAAATGTTGTCCATTCACTGTTGTCCATAACATTTCTGGATACCAGGTGTTTAGAATTTAAGCACTGTTACTGTTCTTTCTCTGGGTTGGATCTTATTATTTACAATCCTTGAATCCTACAGGCTGATGTGATTCTTCTATGTGGGCTTAGCTGATTCCTTCCTGCAATACTGCTTATTTTAAAATAGTCCTTTAAGACTCTAAACATTGTTCTTTCTGATAACCAGGCATTATCTGCTTTCTTTAACACCCTTTGTTATGACACCCTTGTCTTCAGTATCTCCTCTTGAGGGCAAGTACCAGGCAGGACCATGTCACAAGAACTAATTATTTTTTTTCCTTAATTGTTCTCTTATATGGGCTTTGATCCAGTGGAAATTTAAAATCCACTCCTATAAACTTGGCTTCTAAATGTCCCTGGTTCACTTTAGAGATACCTTTAACCTTTATTATAGTATATCATAAATCATCTCCATTGGGCTTAAGGTAATTCTATTGGTGGTAACCTCTTTTTAGTCAAACACTTTTGAGCAAAAGACCTCATACATTTGTAGGACTTCTAAATCCCAATACATGAATGTTAGCTTGTATACCTTCAAAACATAGGTGACTGGGCACATGCCACAGGGGTTGGAGATATGGCATAATTTTCAGTAAAACATGTTTACAAAAGCAGACCCATACCTGGGAGAGTAACATGTCACAAAAAGGCAGAGAGCAATAATATATCAGCTAATATATCTTGGTCTTGAGTCACCATTTGCTGTGCATCCTCAAAGCCATAGGTTCAAAGCCACCCAAAGCCCACCAGCCACCAGTTCCCCACTCTCTAGGATAGCAGTGGTCTCTCCCACTGGGGCATTCTGGCTTCAAGTTCAAGAGAATATTTTAGTTCCTTATATCTGCTACAAGGAAGTTTACGGTAAGTTTCTCTTCGTGGGGTTTCCAATTCAGATCCCTTTGATGTGGTCTATGAATGGTGGTGTGTACCTCAGAAAGGCAGAATCTAATGTCCCTGCTATTTATAGCACACTGGCTGGGTCACCAGGAGTTGGTCAGGAACTAGGTCAAAAGTGTCCAGTTGGAAACATAATAGCACCTGCATTTCCCCCATAGGTTCTCTATAAGCAAGCTCGAGCATTTTCACCAGCGGCAGGGTACCTCTCCTGGCCCACCACCGTCAGAAATGCAGTTTCCCCTCCAGTATCATCAGGACCACCCACCCACCCCCTTGATCCAATCTCACAATGGCGTTCACTCTTGGAGGATTATCTTTTGATTTGAGGTGATCATAAGACACTGCTGTGTGGCAGGAATTAATTGATCGTTTCTCTCTCAACATGGGAAACTAACTGCATCTCTGGGGAGGCCCCCCTTCCTGTAGGTGGTTTTGCAGGTGTTGATGAGAGGGTGATAGCTAGCCTGTGGGCAGTAGGTAGGCACACTGCCTCACTCTTTGGGCTACCAGATGGGAAGACTGCATGGCCTGGGAACCAGAGTCTGCCTTGTTCTTTTCACTTTTTCCTTCGTTTAGTAGTGGGCTCATATCATATTTGTCCTTTTGTGATTGACCTGCTGCTGATTTTTGACCCCTTGCCTTATAAATAAGCAAGCGAAGTGTGCTGAAAATGTGTCCTGGGTTACTGACTTGTATAATTTTTGGTAGTTCTGTCAGTTTTTGCTTAACATACTTTTAGATCAGTAGGTACAAATGTATTCAAAATTATTATTTCCACTAGTTAGTTGAGAAGTTTATTAGTATATATCTGTCATCTCCATTAAGGCGTCCTGATGGTGTAGCATCTTAGCCACAGATCTGCAGTTCAAAGTTACCTGCCCTTACAAGGAAGGAAAAATGAGCCTTTCTGCTCCTAAATAGATTTAGTCTCAGAAACCCACAGGGACCATTCCACTTTCCTTATAGGGTCATGACAAGTCAAAATAGACTCAATAGTGGTGGTTTTTGTTTTAGTGAAATCTGTTACAGCATTGTTACTTATTTGGATATCATTTTTTTCTGATAGTAATATACTTATACCTACTTTCTTTTGGTTGATATTTGCCTGGTATTTTCAGTTCATTTATTCCTTTTTATTTTTTCCCCATTTACTCCCTTTTAAATAACTTACTACCATAAAAAGTTTGTGTGGGGTTTTTTTGTTTGGTTTGGTTTGGTTTGGCAAAAGTTCGGGTCAGATATGCTCAAGGTTGTACTTTGGCTCTCATGGATTTGCTTTAATTCTCTTCAGCTTCAACTTGCACTTGCCTATGAGCAATTGATGATGTGCTCCTCGGTTGACCCTGGCCTTATTCTCACTAATGCTATTGAGTTCCTGCACCATCTCTTTCCACAGATGTAATTCATTTGGTTCCTGTGTTTTCCATCTGATGAGGTCTACGCATAGTCACCATATATATTATTGACAAAAGGTATTTGCAATAAATAAGTCTTTGGTCTTGTGAGCGTCTATCATGCCATCTCTAGTGTCATTTCTGTCACTAAGGCCATATTTTCCAAGTACTAATCCTTCCTTTTTGTTTCCAACTTTCTCATCCCAATCACCAATAATTATAAGTGCATCTTGATTTTATGGTTCATGAATTCCAGACTGAAGAAATTGGTAGAATTCTTCAATTGCTTCATCATTGGCCTTTGTGGTTGGTGTGTACACTTGAATATCAAAAGACAAGATCAAAATGAATATCAGAAGGGACTCTGAAACCCTCTATTAAACATGGAATAGCCAAAGCAAATGGGAGAAACAATGAAATAGAAATTTAATGGAAGACTGCAACAGGTGGCTTGAGATGACAAAGTAGTATAATGACTTGTGCAAGGACCTGGAGTCAGAAAATCAAAAGGGAAGAAAATACTCAGCATTCTGAAGCTTAAAGAACTAAAGAAAAACCTCGTGCCTCAATTTGCACCACTGAAAAATTCGATAGGCAAACTAGTAAGTGACACAGGAAAGAAGCATCAGAAAATGAGAAGAATATGCAAACTTACTATACAAAAAAGGGGAGGGTTCAAACATTTCCGAACGTAGCACATTATCAAGAAGTGATGATATTGAAGGAAGAACTTCAAGCTGCACTGAAGGCATTGACCAATAACAGGACTTCAGGAAATGACAGATGTTCTTGTAAACAGATGCAATGGTGTACATGCTTCCTCATCTATGCCAAGGATTGTGGAGACAGTTAACCTGTGCTGACCAGCAATAGGAAGAGCTCGATATTTGAGCCGATTCCCAAGAAAGGTTACCCAGCAGAATGAAGAACTGATCAAACAATGTCGTTAATATTGAACGCAAGTAAAACGTTAGTGAAGATCGTTCAAAAACAGTTGGGAACTTTCAGAAATTTAAACCAGATTCGGAAGAGACTATGCAATAAGGACTATCATTGCAAACCTCAGGCGGATCCTGGCTGAAAGCAAAGAACACCAGAAAGAGGTTTGCATGTGTTTTATTGACTATGCCAAGGAGACTCAAATATGTCTCGTAACAGATTATAGATTTGCAGAGAATGGGAATTCCAGAATATCTGTGCCCACGAGGGACCTGTACCTAGGTACACAGGGCAAAAGAGGTAGAAATTTGAACAGAACGAGGGGCTGTTGCATGTTTTCAAGTGAGCAAAGGATGTGCATCAGAGTCGTATCTTTTTGCTACACCTGCTTAGTCTATGTACTGAGCAGATCATCTGAGAAGCTGGACCGCAGGAAGAAGAGCATGGCATTAGGATTGGAGGAAGGCTGATTAAGAACCTTGGGTAGGCAGATTGCATACCTTTGCTTGCTGAAAACGAAGAGGACTTGCACCTACTAATGAAGGGCGAAGGCTACAACCGCCTTCGGTATGGATACCATTTCAGCATAAAACAAAAGTCCACCACAACAGCAACAGTCACCAACGTCATGATAATGAAAGGAAAAATGGAGAAAAGGTTGAAGTCATCTAAGATTTCATTTCACTTGGCTCCACAGGAGTTGCTCATGGAAACAGCACTCAGGTAATCAAATGATTGGGCAAATCTGCCACCATGATATCTTTAAAGTGTTAAAAAAAAAAAAGTTTCTTTGAGGACTAAATGGGCCCAGCTATTGGTATTTTCAGTCACTTCATATGCATGTGAAAACTATTTAATACCCAGAGAAATAGGATACTGTGGCCAAGAATATTGACTATATCACGATCCAACTGAAGAACAAAGATCCATGCTGGGAGAAGTACAGCTCTGTGTAGAAGCAAAAATGGTGAGTTATCGCCTCTGTTCTGGACATATTTTTTGAACCAACCATTTTCTGGAAGACACGGTGCTGGTAAAGCAGAGGGTCAACGAAAAAGGGGAAGACCTCCAACACCATAGATTGGCTCTATGACTCTTCACTGATTGTGAAGACGCTGCAGGAGCTGGCAGTGTTTCCTTCTGTTCTGCTTGAGTTCGCTATGATTCAGATTCTCTCAAAGGCATGTAATGACTAAATTTAATGATGTCAGTTTATGAGGAGTTTATGCAATTCGATAGTTGTACCGAGGATGATGATCGAGTTGCTGTGGGCCCACCCTACCAGTGGCACATCTCATCTTTTATGTTCACTTCGTAGAGGTTCCGTCACACATGCCCCTCACCCAACGACAGAAGGGCCAGTCAGTGTCCCCTCTCCCGCAGTGGACGGGTCAGACAGGCTGAGGAAGAAGAGGCGGGCGTGAGAGTGCTAAGGCTTCGGGAGTGGTTTGGACCTCACTTCAGCTTCCCAACGCTGAAAGAATTCACGTGACAGAAGCACTTTTGTAAATCCAGATGACTTTGATGGGAAAAGGGACGTTTCAGTATTCACAGGAAATTGCCACGGAGGACTGCCCTGAAAGAGGCCTGAGAGGGAGTTGGGGCTCCAGGCACCTGGGGGCAAGAGCGCCCCCCAACAAGACAGACGGCAAAGAGGAGGAGTCCCCGAGAGCCGTAACAAAGGCTTGGCCATCCTGTGACATGCTCATTACCTGAAGGTATTGGCTGACTCGTGACTGAGTTGAAGCGCACAGGGGTGTTAGGTGGTTGGACCTAGTCCGTGCACTTTGTTGGGGCCCTATGCAGGCATTGGGGAGACAATTCCCTCAGTCCCTCTTCTGGTTACCTAACAAAACTTTGTGATCAGTGACCCCTCTTTGTCTTCATTAGTCTTTGTGGTAATCAAATTTCCACGTTAGTGACCCTTCCTCCTATAAGCGACTGAAAACACCAATGGTCAGGCCCATTAGTCCTCAAAGTAACATTTTTTTAACACTTTAAAGAGATCATGGTAGCAGATTTGCCTGATCATTTGATTACTAAAATTTTTCCTCAACTAAAGCCTGACACGTCTTTTGTTTGTTCTATGTCGCACGACTGCGTTTCCTTCATGCTCTCTTTCTGAAGGCTGCCAAAACTACAGACTTGGAAGGATGGGAACAACTAGAACTGATGGTTACTCTAGGACTTACTCTGTTTAACCGACTCTCCTTCATGAGTGACCCCTTTTGACCCCCTTGTAGCACAAAGTGTTTTCCGGTCTTATTTTCTAATGTGCAAATTTTAGCAGCAGTTACCTTTTTACTGAGGCCCTAAATGTCTGTATACTCTCTCCTTATAACGTCTGCGCAAAAGTCCATTTCTCTCCAGTGTATGACCCTTCTTGTTATGCCTTGCGAAATACAGTAAGGAGACCCAACATTTCAACACTGCCCAACCGTTGCTGTACATCTGCTTGATGACTTGATCTGCGCTCCACACTCCCACAGGAGGCAGTCCCAGCCTCTGATAGTTTGTGCCCAGCCAGTGGCTAGGCAGAAATCTTTTTGGTTTTGTTTTAGTAGTACTCTGCTTCAAGATTTGCTTTTCTAAGTCAGTGTCGTTAGGTCGGGCAGATTGTGTCTTATCTATCTGATAGACACCCAGCGTCCTAACCAGAGATATTAACTATTCCTCAAGTGAAAGATTTGGGTGTGTGAGGAGATCAACAAGGTAAGTTTGCTGCTCATAGTTATGGAGGCTGGAGAAAGCATTGCTCACATTCCATGGCCAGTCCTCAGCTGGTTTCCGGGACTTGGAGGAAGTTAGACTGTGTAGTGAGATATGACTCCAGGCAGGAGATGGGGACCTAAACGTCATTATTCTCACAGCATGAATCCATCTAGCCAAGAGGGGCATTTTCAGATTTTCTTCAAGGTGCCTCCAGTGTCATAATACCGTGATCTTTCTGCTTCGAGGTGCCATAATGCCAAGATCTAGCAAGACAAAGTGATAATTTGCGTGATCTGTGGTATATATTTTCTGTTTTTCACAAATAGGACAGTAATGGTTTAGCACAAACTTCAGCAAATGGGGGAATGTGGAACACGCAGAAAAAAATGTAACCGAAGGTTGACCTTTTTCACGTCACAAAATCGTGCTGGAAAGATTAAAGCAATGGAGAAAGGGTGACAGAAGAACAGACAGGCCAGGTCTGGTTATGGGCCCTCATCTCCTTAGTCCTTAAATTTACAACTGTTCCTTGGTATCCTTTATGTAGAACTCACCTAATAATTGGGGAGCATACCTCTGTAGTCACAGCCTCTTGTGGCTTTAGAAACTGATTAGGGGGCATGATAATTAAAACAACAAAGACAGCGTGAGTTCTTTCAACAAGTATTTGTAGTGTCCTAAAATCTAGTTGCAGAGGAATCCAGCCCCAATGGATGCCAAGTTCCCTGTTTCAAAAGAGAGAGAGGAAGTTTCATAGGCAAGTAACAAAGAAATTATTAGTGACTGGTGAAGTGAACAAGAAATTGTAGGCAATTGATTTAGTGAGAAGTCTTAATTTGACAGGAGGAAGAGGGTAAAGAAAATGCAGTGCATTACAAATGTTTTCTTTCTGGTGGTTTGACTTTGGTTTACCGAATTAGAAACAGTTTTGACAAACTGATGTAAACCAGACTTTTTGAATGTCAGTTAATAGCTTCCAAAGTTTATGGGTGTTTTCCCTCTTGTCAGAGTCCTTGTTTTATCTAAGAGCCCTGGCATAAAATTGATACTTTGATAAATAGTCCTGGAGAATTCAGCCTGAATTTACACATGTAACAGGGGTATCTCATCCTATTCAGCTGCTGGGCAAAGCTCTCTTTTCTCACTCTTTGATGACACAGAAATTTTACTAAGATATAGTAAATGAAAGCAAGCTGGAAGAAAAACAGCTGTGGGAACTTCTGACCATGAAGAGTGATAGCGTCTACCAGAATTGTTCATGGTAAAATGTTAGAATAATTTCTTACAAAAATGGGAAGACAAGAGTGTATATACTTACTCCATTCGGTATCATAAAAGGGGAAAGGTAGATGGCAGGAAGATGGCAAAAACAAATTAAAGGCATGGGGATTGAAAAGGAGTAATTAAATTAGTCATTACACATGATACACTTACCCATTAGAAATAATAAGCAAACCAGCTGAGCCCAGTGGCATAGTGGTTGAGTGCGAGACTGCGTCCCACTGGCTTGGTGGTTCAAATCCAGCAACAGCAGGGCTGGGTAGCTCCCAAGACCACCAGAGGGCAGTGAAATCCCCCCCAAAAATAATAATAAGCAAACCATTGGAAGTACAGCTTAACATCTGCTTGGAAAATACCTGGTTGGTGCATACCCCCATGGTCCCGTAACCCTTCTCCTCAAACCGCACCCTCTTTTTTAAAGGAAATCAGCTTGCCTTTAATTATCTCCCCTAATGGTTTTAAGGACCCCTAAACCAGTGTCTTGCAGCACTGGACCACAGGTGGAAGCAATACAGACAGGTAGGTGAGGCAGAGGGCACAGACCAGGCGTGAGCTGTTGTGTTGGTGTTTGTCTGGCATGGAAGTGGTGACAGTGGCATCAGACATTTCCAGGTAAACAAGAGATTTGTGACAACCAGCCCCACCTTACAGAAGGTAGTAAATGGACTTCTTTGAGCAGAGAATAGCAATAGTAGACAGCAATCTGAGACCAACATGCATGACACAGTCACCTAAAACCATGCAGATGTAGGAATACAAAAGTATGAAGCTGGAACTCGTGAACCAGAGAGATTGATGCATATGAAAAACAATTAATTGCAAAGTATCAAGAAGGGATGGTATAAAGAACTTCCCAACAGAGAGGAATTCAAGTAGATTCCAGGACAAAACAGACTGCTTAAACTTGGGAAGAAATTAACAAATTATAAGATAATCTCAAAGGAAATTAACAAACGTGAGGGCTGAGCCCCTGTGGCGTAGTGGTTGTGCGCTGGACTGCAGCCCATGGGGATGGAGGTTCAATTCCAGCTCCACAGGAGCAAAGACTGGGCCTCCTACTCCCACCACCAGAGGGCAGTGATGCCCCCCCAAAAAAAACCCAAAAAGAAAATTAACAAACGTTAGAATTATAAAGAGGAAAACTAAAGCTTTAGTAAATACACAACAGTGAAGAAAATGACAAGAAAACCTATAACCAAAATGAAGGCACAGAAAATTACGTGAAACAAAGAAAGCAGTGCGTGTGCCACCACACGTGTACACACACACAGCAAGATGACAGTCCAAGTGATCTGTTATTATGCTGACTCTAAGTGGATTAAACGTCCTGCTTGGGCAATCAAGTGTGAATACGGCTCAGATCCCCACGGGGCACAGCCCTGCTTGGACACCAGAGGTGCTCATGAGTCAGATCAACTTGAAAGCACCCGGGGCCTTTGTCAGCAACAGAAATCACAGGTGTTCTCCTTTTTATCGTCATGATAATCTTGAAATGGCTTCTGCTCACTGCTACTTCAAATTGCAGTTGTTATTGGAGCCACCGCTGTACTTTGTAATGTGCTAGCAGAGACACACAAATATTACTATATTACCCCCTCCAAAAAGAAATAGAGTCCAGACCCTTATCTTCATACCTGGGATATTGTTTCCTATGCCCTAGCAGTGGGAACTGGAATTTGAGACTAAAAGCATAGCAGCAGTTGCATTGTTGTTGCCAGGTGCTGCCAAGCTGACTTTCAACTCAGAGTGACACCTGTGACACACTGTGGATTTCCCAGATTGTGATCATTTGGGAACTAGAGTGCCAGCATCTTTCTGCAGAGTGGCTGATGGGTTCGAACCACCAGCCTTTTGGCTAGCATCTAGGTGCTTTAATCACCACACTACCATGGCTCTGAGTCACAGTGCCCCCTCAAATGAAATAATTTGCCTTTTCAATCTAACAAATTTATACAGGATCTCTATGTAGGAAACTAAAACCTCTGATGAAAGAAATGAAAGGAAATCTTAAGTAAATAGAAATTACATATTCTGATGGAAAGCTCAGGATGGTTAAGATGTCATTCCCCACCCAACCCCAATTTAATCTGTAGCGTCAGCACAAACCCCAGTCGAAATAAATTATTTTGTGCCTATGAGTAACTGATACTCTAAAGTTTAGATAGAAAAGTAGAAGACTCAAAATCACCAACACAGTACTGAAGAACAGAATCGGGGAACTGACAGTTCCTGATTTCAAGATTTAGAATAAGGCTGCAGCGATCAAGACAGTTTGGTGTTAAAAGGTAGCCAATCAGTGGAACAGAATAGAGTCCAGAAATAACCAAAAACCAAACTCATAGTCCCTGCAAATTATAGCTAATCTTGAACAAGAGCAAAGGCAATTCAAGGGGAGCAGGACAATCTTTCAAGAAGTGATGTAAGAATCCATATGCCAAGAAATAACTGAAAAAATCTAGATACAGGCCTTACAACTGTCACAAAAATTAATTCAAAATATAGAGCTAACTATAAAATACAAAACTATAAAACTTATGGAAGATAAAATCTAGATGTCCTTGGGTTGGCAATAAGTTTTTAGTTTTTAACATGTTTCTGGACTAAAGACTTAATATAACAACTTCAGTCACCAAATTATCTATGGATCCATTACAGTTTCAGAAGCAGTGAAAGAAAGTTTTTTAATTGATGTTGATAATGCTGATTGTAAAACAAGTGGGAGTCCAAAGAAGCAAGAGAAGCCCAAAACAACCAAGACTTGAAGATGAACAGAATTGAAGGACTTGCAATCAAGGTGATGAAGATTCCTCATTAAAGTTAGGATCTTATTGACAGAAGGACAAACAAACCAATGAGATGAAATGCCAATTCAGAAGTATCTCTCCTATCACATAGCTATATATACTTAGAACCTGGGTGCTTCTGCAGTGTTTAGCTCATGGAGGATGGGGTTATCTGAGATAGGAAGCATTTTCCAGGAGTGTTTTGGAGGGACCAGAGTTCATCTTCCCACTTCTGTAACTTCTGTAGTTATTGTATCTATTGCCTGTGTTCTAGGCTTTGTCATTCTGGGCATTGATTTTATCACTGAATCATAGTTTTGGAATTTGGTGTATGCTACCTTTTGGAGTCCCATCATTCCTGCTGGCATATAGTGCCAGAGGAGATGGGATAATGCCAAGAGAGAGAGCGAAAAGCATAGACAGCCACTTTACTAACTGTAACATTGGATGATAAGCACGAGATGACAAATATGAACTTCTGCCTGTTGATTCTTGCCCATTATTCTGTGGAAATCTCCACGTGTCCTGGCATCATCATCCCCTGGGTCTGGAAGGTTCTCAGCACAGAGACCTTGGGTTCAAAGGACATCTCCGTTGTAGCTCCTCCCTCCTGGTGGTAGTCAGATCCATTCCTCCTGCTCATCTAAAAGATGATGGAGGCCACCTCAGCCCACCCCCCGGGGAAATCCCCTTTATATGGGATCCAGGCTGTCTCCTGAGTTAAGGGTGTTGCAGTCCATGCTGGTGCTCTTAAGTTGATTGATCGAGCAGTAGCCACACCGTGGGGGTGACTACATCATTACATGACTGCCCAAACACTGAGCATTATGGTGAGACATAGTTTGAGGGGATACAATCTAATGCATGACAATATCTAATTGGTGTCAGCTATTTTTATTCTTGTTTCTGTCACTAAGTGATAATAGACTGTGGTGTCTCCATTTTATACAACCTTGAGGGATCTTCTAAGGGAATTTAGCTAATTCCGTTTTCACCTCCATTTTGTACGTGAAATTCTACTGACAGACTAGCTTCTTTTTTGCGACCTGCCAGTCCCTCTGGCTGGTTTGGGGACTGCGCTCCAACACATGTGCTGGCCATTTGGAGGAAGAAACCTGTGGGGGGGGGGGAGGGAGAGACATTTTCCCATAGAGACAGGTGTGTAGACACCTTGAGATACATTTAACACCTATACTTAAATACGCATATTTCCACCACCTTTATTTTCTGAAGTACAAGATCTGGTAAGAAGTCTTTCAAGGTCTGCCCTTTGCTTTCCACTAGAAAATGAGGGGAGCTGATACTGTGGATTGAATATAGGCTATTTTACTACCTCTCTGCCACTGCTTGTAGGGATTTGATTGTAGGTTTTATACTCCTGTTACATTTTTATCGTTCTACGAACCTTCACCAAGCTGAGGGACCTTCAACTTACCACTGGTTGTTACTTTGGGGATTTTTTGTCATCTCATGCTTGTACTTCCCCACACAGATGCACAGGTCTCAGATCCCCTTTGCATAATGCCCAGGATTAAAATGCTATTCTTACCTCAGACCTCAAGCACAAAGCAGAGTTTCTCTGTTTTCAGCCACTGCTTCATAGAGGGGAGGTGCAGCCTGTGGCTTGCCATCGAGCTGTCAGTAGCCAATCCCTCCAGTGCCAGAGAGCCTGGACCACGCTCGGGTCTGTGCTGGCCGCTCCTACTGCCTCTGTGAGAAGGATGGATGTCAACGATGTTTTTTGTTTGCTTTTCTCTGTGCCTGTTTCCCCCCATCTCTCCCATCTTTGACTTTTCCCAGAAAGAACTGGTCACTTACAGACCTTGCCAATCAGTGAGCTCTCTGCTCTGCCCAGCGAGCAAATGCATCCATCTGAAAAAGTTTCACCGTTGAGCTCTTCTTGGCTGAGATACTTGGTTTGGGGTGTCTACCACTAAAAGAGGCATTTGTAGTATGTGCTAGGCGTCTGAGAGCTAGAACGAATGAGCTGGCTCCTGGCTCTGGGCCTGGGAGATTAGAGAGTTGGTCTTTGCATTTTGATCTGTGATCTATCTTGTGTCACAGGAATCCTGGTAGCACATTGGCTAACTGAGCGGTCAGTGATCCAAACCCGCCAGGGGCTCGGAGAGAAGGCAGGTGGGACAGGCGGCAACAGTGATGATCCCAGCACTCAGCCCTGGCACACTTTGGGGCGGTTCTCCTGTCCTCTAGAGTGGCAGTGAGTTTGGTCCCATGCCAATTCCTTCGAGCAAGGGAAATGCCAGCAAAAGCTTAGCGAATTGTGTTTTTTTTTGTTTGTTTGATTGGTTTTGGTTTATTTATTTGGGGGTGGGGGCTTCACTGCCCCCGGTGGTGGGAGTAGGAAGCCAAGCCTTGCTCCCAGAGAGCTGCTACTGGATTTGAACCTCCAACCTAGTGGGCTGCAGTCCCAGGCACAACTACTACACCACTGAGGTTCAGCCCCGAAGTGTGTTTTTAAGGGGATTTGTATACTGTCTAAAACAACTGAACTTGTGGACCTGTAATATTTCTCAGTGGTAACATAACATCATAACAAGCTTATGTATTACACATTGAGGAATCGTGACAAAATGTATAATGAGAATACTCAAGATGGCACACTAGGTTTTACCTTTCAAGTTATAAATATCCTGAAATATTAACATCATTTCATTTTTGTATTTTTCCCCCCTTTTAGAATATTTTCCTTCTTGGACATAGTGACTCTGTGCCGCTGTGCACAGATTTCCAAGGTAGAGTATTAGCCATGTTTTCCATCAACAAAACTAATATTTTGCTAGAATGAGAATAGGTTTTGGTTCAGGCAAACAGTTAAAAATTAAAATTTTACTATGCTATACTTAATATAGCCTGATGCTATTTCAATTCCTCATTTTCCTATATCAGTAATAGATATTCTGAAATACAGAGATTGAGTCAAACTGTGATCTATTTACAGTTTCAATAATTTTCTCTCTTCTTTCTCCCCACACCTCCAATCCACCTTCTTTTACCCCCACCTCTCAGGCCTGGAACATCTTAGCCCTGGATGGAAGCAACTGGCAAAGAATAGACCTTTTTAACTTTCAAACAGATGTAGAGGTAAGCTCACACTGTATTAAACAGAAGTGGTTTTTTTTTAAGCTAAGTAGACTGTTCCCTTTTCTGTTTATTTTACTTCATTCAGATAGAAGTGCCAAGATGGAACCGAGAGGGGGGAGTATTGGAAGATATTTACCTACTTCCAGGCCAAAATTCAGGGTGCATTTCATTTTTTTACTGCATATTAGTGTATTTCCCCTCTTGTTTAAGATTTCAATTTGAGTTTCCTTTCAACTTTTCAAATCCTCATACCTACACCATTAATAGTGTCATATCCTAAGGTAACTCTTGACAAGTATTCAATTCAAAAGATCCACTGAGATTCAAATAAATTCTGAATCAGTAATGGAGAAATGGCAGCCGCACAGACCATGGAGGGAAGCGGGAGAGCTGGCGTGTCTCCCCCTACTCCCGCTCTACCCCCACCCCCCACCCCCGTCCTCCTGCCACATAGGGCCGACCGTATCACTCAGTGCCTATGTTTCATATCTATACAATGAAGCAGAACTCTTTTTAAACATATGCTAATACTGAGATGCTGGAATATCTATCTGGAAAATATATAAGTACCTACATTTAAGAGCGCTAGCTTAGACTAAATGAAAAATTTACTTTTAAACCAGCTTTACTTTCTGTCTTAGGTACATAGTGCTGCCAGCATAGAAAGGGAGTGGCTTTCAGGAACAGAAATTTTATTTCCTGACACTTCTGGAGGCAAGTCTGAAAGTCCAGGTCTGGCTTTAAGGAGAGATCTTTGGGACTGAGCCCTGGTGGCGTAGTGGTTGTGTGCGGGACTGCGGCCCACTGGGACGGAGGTTCAATTCCAGCAGTGGGGCTGGGCCTCCTACTCCCACCACCGGAGAGCAGTGATGCCCCAAAAAAACAAAAACAAACAAAAAAAAGGAGAGATCTTTGTCTATGTAGCTTCTAGAGCTGCTAGAAAATTTGGGTGATTTTTTGCGATCTGTCGCTCATGCGCGTGCACGTTGCTCCTTTTATAAGTAAGAATTTATTAGGTTTAAAATTTACCCTCTACTGGTATGCCTCCTAAACATAACCAAAGAAAATTCCCAGTTTCCAAACAGGGTCATATTTATAGATACAGAGTTTAGGTTTTCAACACACTAGAAGGTGGGGGTGGGCACAGTTCAGTTCATTACACTTTTAAATAACAGAATTTTCAGCCTAAAAGGAAAGGAGGTGGAATAAAGAATATTTTACATCATGCTTGTGTAAGGGTCTGGCGATTCTGAAGTTTCTTAGCTGCTGTGTTTTGCGAACTCAGTTACAGCAGCAAGGTTACCTGATAGTCCGGTTCCTCAAGTAGACCGCTCTCCAAATGTTGACACAGTGTCTGTCATAACAGGCTCAGAAACAGCAGCAATAGTGAGCATGGGCAGGACCGGACAGGGTTCTTTCTCTTTAAGTCGAGTTGCTATGGGCTGGTGCCAGTTTCAAGGCACCCACACAACAGAACAATTTCCAAGGATTTAAAGACCTATCTTGGATCTTACCTTCCTCCAAAACCCTTGATTCTAAAGGGTACACCACACCCTGATGTCTGGTAAAGAGGTTCAGAACCAGCCACTTTTCTACTGTGCACGGGAGCCCGAGGAAGCTGGAACCTGTTTAAGGCTGACATTGTCACAGAAGAAACACTTATTTCCCACTCATAGCAATAGAAAAGTGGTAAGACTCTGCTCTCTTGTCACAGATGGAACATCAGAAATCTTGATGACTTCCAGGGCTTTCTGAAAACCTGGGTGTATTTGGAAAGGGTTTGTTTCCTGTTTTGTTTTTGCTTTTCTTGGTCGAAAACAGTGGAGCAAAAAATATTGTCATTTTTTAAAAAATTTAAATACAAGAAAGTCTCAAAGGACAAGGAATGGAAAGTAAGTGAACGTGATGGACTTGGAAAGGAGAGAATGCACCGTGTGCTCTGTGCATAGACATGGCTCACTGTTCTGACTGTTTTACAAGTTACTTGATTATTTATTTTCGAGTTCCAGGTCCTTTTTTTTTTTTTTCTGTCAAATCTGATGACAAAGATTTATTTGATCGTCGCCTGCAGTTCTGTGTCCACTCTTAGGGAGTACGAAAATCAACCCAAAGACATGCCAGCAGCAGCATCCAAGTCAGCTTTTTGGCTGGGTTCTGATGTAAGCTCACTCGTGAGCAGACACTGCGGATCTTACGGGCTCCTGCGCCCCAGTGCTCTCACAGCTCACCACCAAGACTGCCTGTTCACCAAATGAGGATATCAGTGTTTTTTTTAAAGAAAGGGAGAGGGAATCCCGCCCTGTAGTCCCATGGTCCCGTCTCTTGCTTCAACAGTGTTTGACCAGAACACACCTGGGGACACTCCCTTCCTCCGACCTTCCGCCACTCTCCAGTTTCCCTGCTGGATGTCACCTTCAGGACCATCTTCTTGGCCATCCCCTCTGATAGGGACCAGCCAACACTTTTTATGTGTGTGGTGACCTCCAAACCGACCCATCATGAGCAATCAGATCCGTCAGAATTATTCCGCTGGAGCTGAGGCCGGCGTCCACCATCTGGTCAACCTGCATCTGCGGCTTCTTACACCTCCCTCTCTCTGGGCTTCTCTTTCGATCGCAACCATATGGCCTTGGAAGGCGGGAATACTTCTTCCAGGGCTGGCAAAGGAGAAGTACGTGGGCCTGAGCCGCTCTTGAAGCTGCAGACCCAGCACGGGGGCCGCATCCTCTCCCAGGATGGGCAGAGCCGTCCCAGGATGAGTGGGGTAAAACGCTGGACGCCATGGAAGCTGCCCTGGCCCTGGAGAAAAACCTCAATCCAGCTCTTCTGGACCTGCAGGCCGTGGGGTCCGCTCACACAGACCCCCCATCTCTGTGACTTCCTGGACTAGGAGGTGAAACTCCTCAAGAAGATGGGTGAGCCCCTGACCCACCTCCTCAGGGTTGCCAGTCCCCAGGCCAGGCCGGGCGAGGATCTCTTCGAGAGACTCACCTCAAACACAACTAGGATTCTGCAGTGCCCAGCCACCTGCGAGGGGCCCTCACCGCCCCCTGCCAGCCTTACCCCCTCTGCCCGAACCTGCCCTGCCAGCCAAAGTGTCATCGCCCTGGAGCCCCTCCCCAAGCTGGGGACCAAATGGAAACAATAAACCTTCCTTGGGCAGCCAAAAAAAAAAAAAAAAAAGGAAGAGCCTCCCCCTCACCTTTCCAATGTCAAAGTAGAAGGGGTCTTTGTGAAGAGCACACCAACTCCGCAATCAGCCCCGCTCTACACCAAAGGACAGCCTGGGACAATTGAACCATCGCATTTTCTTATTTGCAAAGTGTACGGGAATGCAATCTTAGGAGGTGGTCATGAATATTGAATGAGCAGTAATAGGTATAAGAAAGATATGCTAAAATTAGATCTTGAAAGGTGAGAGTGCTTAGTCAATGTACATGTTTTTTTTCCAGTGCCCAGCAAAAGTTCCTTTTTAAAAGAAAAGGTGTCTAAACAGAGGACTGCTGGGGAGATGGCGAGCTTGTGTAATAAGTAACATGTCTACGTACTCTCAAGTACTAAGTAGCATTCTGTCAGCAGCATGAGCCGAAGTTCCTGATTGTGACCACAAGCTCTGGGTCCTGTGCAGGGCGACCCAGCACCTCCAGGCTAGGCTTGTAAAACACAATTGCTGTGTTTTTAGGTGTAGGTTTTTATTGTTGTTTTGTTTTTAGAATGCTAGCTGAAGATGTTTTTAAGATCTTCCAGGCCCAGTATACCCTTGGAATGTAATTGAGCTGCTGGAGGAATTTCCAAACTATTTTCTGTTACCCCTGGAAACAGTCCTGGGTTACACACCTCCAACCTAACACAGACACCTTAGTTACTAGCCAAGACTCTCAGCCTATTCTAGTAACAATGCAAAGTACATATGATGGCTTATAATGACTAATAGTTGCTACTTTGCCTTGCACATCGCCATTGTTATCATTGTGTTACGTTAAAAATGGGTCAGTATATTCCGATGTGTTTCTTTAATGTTCTTTTGCATAGAAAGGTACACTAAATATGAAGACAAACACGTGAAGAACGACCTACACCCGACTGTTCTGATTTAAGTGCACAATTGACTTAAAGACAGACTTGATAATGGAACGCATTCATAATCTGGTGACTGCATTTATATTCAGCTCCTCAATTCCAGGTCATGTTGCTGTTAGGCAAAACAAAAAAAATCCCCTTTCCCCATTTTGGTTCAAGGGCCGTGTGGTGGAGAATATCTCTAAGCGATGCGGTGGGTTCCTGAGGAAGCTCAGCTTGCGAGGCTGCATCGGTGTTGGCGATTCCTCCTTGAAGTAAGTCAGACCCTTCCCACGCATGCACCCGCACATGTCCTACCACCACCACCCCGTACCCCCCCCTCCTTAGGGGAGAAGGAACCTCCTTTCCTCTCCAGTCGTGCAGTGCAGTTCAGTAGAACCAGCCTGAGCCTACGCTCTCCTCCTGCCAGGTGTCTGGGGAGTATAGGGTTCCTTCAGCCGCGATGACTCTGCCCCCAGGATAGCAGGCAGTGAGGAGTCCTGTCCTGGTTTCACAGGGTAGCGGGGGAGGAGGGGCGCAGAAAGAACAGCCATGAGGCTGCTAGTCTCAAAGTGGGTGGCACAAACCCTTAAAACATCAACTAAAAGAGAGAGAGAAAGAGAGAGGCTGCACTGTAGAGATCCACAGACAGATCAGCAGGCCCATGCTTAGCCCTTTGCACCACCACCCAGGGACTCCTAGGGGATTCGGTTGTGTCTTCAACTCAACAGTGTGCCTGACATCATACTGTTGATCATGCACATTTCCCCCTCGCCGTTGCTGTCAGCAGCTTTCGCTCTGCATGTGTTCTAAACGCCACACCAGATTGTTCACATTTTTTTAACAGTCAATATTAAATAGCAACCAAAAAATCATGCACAGCCACATATGGGCCATTTCCAGTTTTCTTCATTCCTTTGTTTATACATACAGGTCTTTTTCTTTCTTCCTGCAAGATTTTTTTTTCTTTGAACAGCAGTCAAAATGTTCAGCTGCTAACCAGAAAAAGCTGGCCGCTCCAGCCCCCCAGCAGCTCCAGGGAGGAAGCTGTGGCCATCTGACTCCAGACCGTTTCACAGCCCTGGGCACCCACGGGGCAGTTCCACCCTGTCTTCCAGGGTTGCTAAGTCGAAGTGGGCTCACAGCAGTAAACAGCAGTAAGCGCTGATATCCTGTGTATCACTCTGCAGGTGATACATTCTTGCAGGGCTTTTGTTTCTTCAGA
The DNA here is from genome assembly GCA_004026705.1 of Nesogale talazaci. Taxonomy (NCBI): domain Eukaryota; kingdom Metazoa; phylum Chordata; class Mammalia; order Afrosoricida; family Tenrecidae; genus Nesogale; species Nesogale talazaci. The sequence goes on from PVJH01006853.1 coordinate 52,404, forward strand.
AAAATCTTCATTTTCATTGCATTTGTGAAAGATACTTTCACTGAGAGTAGAATTCCATGTTGACGGGTCTTTGTATTTTAATTTCTGTATTTAAAGGTACTGTCCGGCTCTCTTACTTGATGGTCACCCAGGAGAAATCTGCCCTTGCCATTCTGTTTCCCTCTGTCAAAGCTGGTGTCTTTCCTCCGAGTTTTGAACGGACTTCCTCTTTATTACTGATTTCAGCAGTAGGATAAGGATGTGCCTTGGTGTGATGTTTGTCACTTTTCCCTATTCGGAGCTCTCTTAGGTTCTCAACTCTATGGGTTTGTCATCTGCATGAGCTTTGCAAAGTTTTGGACCATTATTCAGATTTTTTCCTCCTGTGTTATTCTGGGTAAACTAGAGAAACAAATTCATAGACACTGACTTGTATATAAGAAAGAGGTTTATATTTAAGAGCAATGGAATGTTGAGAAAATGTCCCAGCCCAGATCACGTTCTTAAATCCAACATTAGCCCATATGTCCAACACCAATCGATGAAGCCCTTTTCAGACTCCTGAAACACATGCGGTGATGCCGAGTGCAGGAGGATCACAGGCCGATGGGTGGGAAGTCTTGTGGATCTAGTGGTGGTGCCAGCATCACAGCACTGGCAGGAGTCTCTACGTGTTCTCTAGCTCCAGAGGTCTGGTTACGTCAGGGTAGGTTCATGTGGCTTCTCCAGCTCCCAGGGTGTAGCGCCATGTGTCTGTCAGTAGATCATCTTTGAGCGAGAGAGCAGAGAGAGAGAAGTGTTTCCCACCTCTCAGAAGGAAAATCCAGGAGTTCGAGAATTCTTAGGAGAAGGCTATGCCCTCACAGAGGCCTCATTGTCTATGACCCAATTGACAGACTAAACCCCACCCCTTCAGTCTTTATACCCTGAAGTCCCAAATTGACATCAGAGGATGTAACTGCTACACTCCCTCTCCCTGCTCATCTTCTCTGTTAGATCATTTCCGTTGCTATGACTTCAAGCTCGTGAACCTTTTCTTCCACAAGGTCTAGTCTGCTGTTAATCCTTTCCATTCATATTTTCATCTTAGCCACTGTGGTTTTCTCATCTAAAATATCTATGACCGTTCTGTGTCGGTTTCAGTGGGTTGAATATTGCCTGCCTTGTGGATTTATTGTCTTTGCATGGTGATTTTTGGTTTGATGGCTGACCATGTGAATTTTACTTTATTGGGTGATGAATATTTCTATCATAATTCTTGAGTTTTGTTCAAGGATGCAGTAAATTTTCAGATTTCTGAGTGGGGGGGAAGCAGGTGCTGGAGGATGGGGGGTGTGTATTTGTGACATAAAGCCATATTTAGTCTGTGCTCCATGCCTGACGCAAGATTGTAGTCCTTACCCTCCCCAGTGCCCATGAGCCCTGAGGCACTTGTGATTGCTGGGAATGGTGCTATTCCTGATCACAGTGAGCCCTGGCTGCTGTTCCCTGGAACACGGTAGTGGTTCTTCTCCCAGCTGGGAGTAGTTTTCACCCAGGTAGGCGCTCAGCAGGACTGAAGTCTGTGGGGAGCCTCCCCAGGTCTCTGGTCCGCTGCACTCCGACAGCAACGCGCTCTGCTAATTCTAGCCCCTCTGCTCCTCAGCACAGCGTCCTCCAGGCCCCACTGGCCCCCTGCCCCCACGCTCTGCAGAGTAGAAGGAATAGAGAAGGGTGGCAGGGTGGTTCCAAGACAGGTTCAGGAGGCCTTTGGATAGTAACAAGAGCCAGGGTTGATCTTGTCATCTGTGTTGCAGCTACAGCTCAGGAAGCTGCAGGGGACACCAGGCAGCCTAGCTGAGAATACTGACCTGGGAGCAGCTAATAGGGCACGTGTGAACCCTGCTTCTGGCTTTGCCACAAGCCCCCAGGCCATTGAGGAAATTGCCTTTGAGGCTTTTTCCCTGGCCTCTCCAGTAAATGGGTGAGTCTTGACATGGACGAAGTACCAACTAGATCAGTGGCTAGAAAGGGTTTCTCCATGGTAACCAAGTGATGGCCATACAGCGGACAAGGAAGGTGTGGCCCTATGATATTTGATTGTTCTGTAGGGGCAAGACCAGACAGCAAATCCTCCGTTCTCAGGAAGACTTGCTGAGGTGTGGATGAAGAGCAGTTCGGCCCCAGGTAGCCGGGGTGGAGCTTTGCTCCTGCACGTGTGGTGCTTGGCCAGCAGCCCCAGTCCCCGGGAACTTCTTCAGAGAGGAGACTGTCAAGAACCCAGGTCTCAGGACAGCAGGGAGCCCCAGGCCCCGGCACGGAGAGCTCTGTCCTGGGGCTGACACTTGCCCTCTGCTGGTTGCTCAGCGCCTTGCACCTCTCTGGAGGGAGTTTGAAAAATGTCTTCTCATTTCAGGACCTTTGCACAAAACTGCCGAAACATCGAACACTTAAACCTCAATGGCTGCACAAAAATCACGGACAGGTAAGGAATGTGGATTAGTTTGGAGACCCAAGAGCCACGGGGAGAGCGCGGGGGAAGAAACATGGTTGAAAATATCTTTAGTCTGTCTGCTCTTTCACAGCACGTGTTATAGCCTTAGCAGGTTCTGTTCCAAGCTGAAGCACCTGGATCTCACTTCCTGCGTGTCCATCACAAACAGCTCTCTAAAAGGGATCAGGTAAGAGCACCTGTGCCTTGTGGACAAGAGAAGCAGCTGCCGGGCACTGAACATTCTGTCGTTGAGGAGGGTCCCTTTGGCGCAGGGAGTGGGTGGCGAGGACAGGCCGCAGGGGCGGGCCTCACCCTGATTAGCTGGGCACCCAGGTGATGGGTTCCGTTGTTGTCCTCGCAGCGAGGGCTGCCGAAACCTAGAGTACCTGAACCTCTCGTGGTGCGATCAGATCACCAAGGACGGCATCGAGGCCCTGGTGCGAGGCTGTCGGGGCCTGAAGGCTCTGCTCCTGAGGGGCTGCACCCAGGTACCGAGGGGCCTACCCGGCTGTGCCCACCCTGTGGGTCGGGCATGGGGGCGTCACCAGGGACCTCGACAGAACATTGTTCTCACAATGCTTCCCCCCATCCCCATATCACCACCACTTCCCTCACCTGGCCTCTGTTTCTCTCTCCGCCTCCGTCCACTCAGTTGGAAGACGAAGCCCTGAAACACATTCAGAATTACTGCCATGAGCTTGTGAGCCTCAACTTGCAGTCCTGCTCAGTAAGTAGCATGCCTTCCCTCTGAGCACTGTCAGCACACTGACCACACACCCTCCTCCTCAGGCCGTGCCCCTGTGCGCCCCAGTCATTGGCCACAAGATGAAAACACAACAGCAGAAAGGCGTTAGGACACCGGGCACCAAGCTCTGACCTCCCCTTGAGGAAAGTGTCAAGGACCTCGAGTGCGGGCACCCGAGTCCCTGACGAGCTGGCTGTAACACCTGCCCAATTCACCAGAAGGTCTGAAGGCCATTTTTTTTTCCCACTGACAAATTGAAGTTGATGATATCTCTCACATTTTTCTCAGTGGATTAAAAATGAAATGGCAGTTGTTTGTGAAAATGTTTTGAAAATTAAGTGATGTTGACAGAAGCACTGGGGACATTAGCCTGGGAGAAACTGGGGCACCCTTTTCACCATGCTTATAAGTAGCGATCATTGAAACCATCTTTGCCACGTGCCACCACTGAACTTCTCAGAGGGAGCTCAGATTTTCAGGAAGGCAAGAAGAATCCCTGAGCTCAGCCTGTAACCAACTCGGGACTCTAGATGCTGCTCTGGTGGGGAGAAACCCCTTTCTGGCTGAATTGTGACCCATTGACCACACAGTTCAAAACGTGAGCATATGCTCTTTTTTAAATTGGTGTATTTAGTTTTAAGATACTCTTTTGACCATTATGGCTAAATTTAGTTGTGTGCATTTATCAATAATGTAGTGATTGATGTAATGTTCCTATTTTCCAAAACAAAGGAAATATTTGCATTTGATAGGTACTTAATAATGTTACTTTAAATGTTTTATATGATAGGTATCTAGTAATCTAGAGAAAGCATTAACTTGTAGAGATTGAGTCCAACGATAACCAATTAACTAGGCAAGCCTTCCTGAGATGTAAATTTCATCTGATCATTAGCATATCCTTTTTTGGATTAGTCCTTTTTTTAAAAAAAAAAATCTGTTTCTGTCTAGATAACCTGGGGAGAAAAATGAAATGTTACACTTTCCGTCAGTAATGCAAGAATATTTCCAAGTTGACCAGAGGAAACCTCCCTGCCCCACACCACTTTTTATTTTGTTGAGATCAGTGGTTCTCAAACTGTGGGTCATGACGCCTTTGGAGGTCAAAGGACCCGTTCACAGGGGTCACCTAAGAGCATTGGAAAACACATTTCCAATGGTCTTAGGAGTCAAAACACTGCTTCTCTATCATCTCCAGGCAGTCCGGCCACATACAGATATGCTGGTCTGGTGAGAAAGACGCCACCTTCACCTTCGCACCGACGTTGGCTTTTTACGCACACTGTAGCAATGTAGTTGACTGTTATATTGAGTGTTTTATATATAAGTACATATGGTTTAATCACTCTATGCTTTATGTTCAATTTGTAACAATGAAAATACATCCTGCATATCAGACACTTAAATTATGATTCATAACAGGAGTGAAATTACAGTTGTGAAGTAGATATGAAAATCGGTTTATGTTTGGGGGGGTCAGCACTACACGAGGAACTGTATGAAAGGGTTGCGGTGTTAGGAAGGTTGAGAACCACTGCTCGAGATGACTAGGCTAGTTTGCTTGGTAAAGGGCATCCAAAGCAAGCTTCCCCACAGTCAGTTGGATTTTTCGCTCTGTGTTCAGAACTGACGTGTTAACCCTGCGCTATCTCTCCCCAGCACATTACAGATGAAGGCGTGGTGCAAATCTGCAGGGGCTGCCACCGGTTGCAGGCTCTCTGCGTGTCTGGTTGCAGCAACCTCACTGATGCCTCACTCACAGCCCTGGGCCTGAACTGCCCGAGACTTCAGTGAGTACGCCAGGCTTCCCCTGAACTGCTCAGAGCTCCGTAGGCCTGGGATGACCCGGGGGTGTGTGGGGGGGGTGTGTGTGTGGAGACTTTCTGGAGGAAGTGCCTTTAAGGATGTGCAGGAGAGGAAAGGCTTGCCAGCAAGTGAGATTGGTGATGGCGATGGTGCTGGTGGTTGACTTTTGCTGGGGTTGGGAAAGGCCCCTCAGCAGTGTGCCCAGAGAGAACTAAATTATCCTCCATCAGCGAGTCAAGACCCTCCTTTCTTGATGGTTGTCATGGCCACCCGAGTGGTCGCATCTTATGGAGGTATGCCGTCCCGAGCACCATCTGTGAGTGCCAATGCTTTCATAAGAAGAGCAGGACCGCTTATGCTGGGGGCTCAAGTAGAAAATGTTTGGAAATGAATGTGGCTACAGGTGTATAAGTGTGCTTAATATGAATGATAGTTTGAATGTTATAAGAACTATAAGAGCCCCCAGTAAACTCTATATTTAAAAAAGAACAGGCCGATACCCCCAGACCCACTGTGGCTGGGCCCATTTGGTTCCTGGTGGCCTGGAGGGCTGAGCAGAGTTGCGCACAGGGTCTGAGGTGGTGAGCTTAGTGGAACAGATGGCACCTGTGTCTTCATGGAGCCGCTGGGACGTGGACACTCCCATACACACACACACACACACACACACACACTTTCGCTTATGAGCCAAGCACTTTCAGCGTGGAGCACCGGAACTCCATCCTGATGGAGGCAGCGTCCGTCATGTCCATCTCTGCCCCAGACCCCAGGCTAGGAACCTGATAAGCGTTACACCACCCAGCCCTCACTCTGCAGGACTTCAATATGTGATGACACCCTTTCCCCGGGTCATCCGATGAATAAGAAGTAGAACTAGAAACCGGTGGAGTGCAACTACAGAGGCAGTAAGCGTAACCTGTATGCCAGAGGCGGGAATAAAGAACTTATTCTTTCCTTATCAGTTTAAACTGATCTTCTTAATATATATTTTTCAGATAAAATGCACAGTGTAAAATTAATTTTGTGATTTTAAAGTGACTTTTAGCAAAGTCACAACATTGCGCCCAAGTCACCACCATCCACTTCTAGCCATGCCTTCACTCCTTAAAGAAGCTTCGCGTCTGCTGGCCAGTCACTGCCTGATCCGCTTTCTCCAGCCCCTGTTGTTGGTAGGCACTGTCCAGTCAGTCCAACTCAGGGACCCCGCATTCTGCAGAACCGAACGCTGCTGTCTCACCGTTGCTGTGTGAGCCTGCCGGTGCCTGACTGTGTCGGTCTGTGTCGGAGAGGGGCTCCCCCTTTCCCACTGGCCTACTGGACCAGACTGGAGGTCCCGCTGAGAGGCAGGGCCCTCCCGAGAACCCATCGAAAGCCTACGCGATGAGGTTCTGTCATCCTCCCTTCTCAGGCAGATTTGCCTATTCTCCGGCAGTCTACGGCATCCTCAATATTCTCAGCCTACGCCGTGCTTCAGAGACCTTAGTTCTTGTACCGGCTTGTTTATTTGTGTCTATGCGGTGACTGGACATGCCATGGCTCGGCTGAGCTGCACCGCAGTCCTCAGGGTGGCTTCTGGGCTTTGGCACACTTTTAAAGAGGTCAGAATCCAAATAAACTTCAACCCCTTCCCTTGGCAACCACTCAGCTGCTTTCTGTCTTAATCAATTTGCCTGTTTTAGACACGCAGCTGGCTTGTTTTACCTGACTTATTTTGCTTTGTGTGGCGGTCATGTACTTGGTGTCAACGTCGTGATTGGGAGTGTCAGGGTGCAGTCTAGCCTATCAATCTGGAGATAGCCAATGAGACCTCTGTGTGGGCATGGCTTTCTCTGAGAATTCTGGGAAATCTCGCGATATTTCCCCTCTGGAGGTGAGAGACTACAGACTCAGTCTCTTGGAGTCAGTCTACCCGCAAGACAAGATGGTAGGTAGCATGCTGATAGATCCGGAGTCCTGGAACCTGGAGGAGCCAGAGGAAAAGCCACATGGGCTTGCCCTGATGGAAACAGACCTCCGAAGCCAGAAAAGTCTCATAGAGACCCCTGCCAGCGCTAATATGCTTCTACTGCCACTGGATTCTACTGGTGGACCCTGGAAATGAGAATCCAGGGTGAGACCCTCGCTAACGTCAGGGTGCTTCTACTGCCGTTGGGTACGCAAGACTCTGCACCACTGACCTGTGATTTCATGAATCAGAAGGAGACTTTATAGACTTGTTTCAGACATAGGGGCTAATATTGGACTTATGACCTTGGACTGCACTGGGTTGGGATGCTTTCTCAATGTTCTATCCCTGTTGTATATAAGCATTTCCCTTATATCTGTATGTGTGTTTATGAATTAGTTTCTCTAGTCTACCCAGATTAACACACTTTGTGTATTCTCAAGGTTAGTGAATGGTATTTCATTCCTTTCTGTGGCTGAATAGCATCCTGTTGTGTGGATAGAACACATTTCGGATCCATCCCACTTGATAGCATTTTGTTTGTCTCACTCTTTGTTGTACACCAACATTTACTCTTCTGTGAATATCTGTATACAGGCTTCGTGTGGACAAATTGTCTTAATTCTATTGCATATTTGTTAGTAAGTTATCTGGGGGTTCCATTTGTATATGCACAGGTTTATTTCAAATAAAATGGGTTTAAACGTGTCTCTGCAGTCAAAGGATGGCAGCAGACAAGTTCTCTCAGTAATACTGTTTTATTAAACAACTTTTAAAAAAGGATATTTTTTTAAAGGATACTTTTTGTGTCTTGGAGAAATCCCTATTTTAAGGTCAAGACTAATACCAATTTTTTAACAAAAATTACTGGAACATCTTCCCGAGTCATTGAAGCACTGCAGACTGTTTGCAGGGATTCTCTGGGAGGAAGCCTCCTGTGAAGTTGCTGCTGGACTCGGTTCCTTCCCCGCTCCTGGTCCTGGCTCCGAGCTCTTCACTCCCGTCAGGAAGCTGTGCCCCTCGCTCGCTGCCTTGGCATAGAAGGACACTTCAAAGACACCTGTGCAAGCAGAGGTAGCCGCTCACTGGATCAGAATTACACTGTCCAGCCTCAAAGTAAATCCTCGGGAGGAGAGGCACAGAGGAGGGAGGAGCTGCCGAATGTGGAGGATCAGTGTGGATGCGACCATGACTCTGATGGTCACCATCAGGAAAGCCCCGGGGAGGCGGAGGGAGTCTGAGACCTGGGACAATGAGACTCCACAAGTGTCTCATTGGAGGGGCTTAGCGCAACTATTTTATTTATTTTCTTAATTTATAAATTTATTCTGTTTAATCCATAAGCTTTACATTGCTTTAGTTTAAAAAAACAAAAAACTTGAAAGACATAACAAAACAAAAAAACAGTGGAAACAAGACACTATTTCAAAGTCTGGGCCCTTCCAGCCTTCCAAGTACCAGAACTATGAAAACTGTATATGCCAATTGGAAGAACAAGGCAAAATTATGAGTCTTGACATTTCAAAAAAACAAAATTTTGGGCTGAGCCCCGGTGGCGTAGTGGTTGTGCGCAGGACTGCGGCCCACTGGGATGGAGGTTCAATTCCGGCTCTCAGGAGCAAAGGCTGGGCCTCCTACTCCCACCACCTGAGGGCAGTGATGCCTAAATAAAAAAAAAAAAATTTACATAGCTTGAAGGATTCTTCCTGGGACTAGTTAGTTGTCTTTATAAAAGAGCGAAAAGCAAAACAAAAACCAGAATAGAATCAAATTCCAGTTGCAAGTATTTTAATAAATTGAGTGTCAAGTTAAAAAAAAGTTAATGGGAATTCTGCCCCACTTTTAAAAAAAAAAGTTTTATCCAGCAACACCTCTCCAGGAGCAAGACTGGGCTTCCTCCTCCCACCAGAGCAGTGATGCCACACACACACACACACACACACACACACAGGTTTTAGATGGCTCAAAGGTTTTTAAGAAGACTTCAAAGATGAGTGGAGAGGAAGAGAGAAGACCAACCCGCTCTACAAATGCAGAAGCTGTGTCTAAAGTTCAGAACGTGCAGCCGGACGTCTCGGGAATGATGAGGCCTCTGTTTTCAGGGGAGGAGGGGATTTCTATGGAAGAACATGTCTGCTTCGCTGTTGTGTGTGGCTCGGTGAAGCCTGGCAGAAGCAGATCATCGTGGTACCGTCAATGAGTTGCACTTGTTCTCATTCATGCAGTGCCTTCAGTGCAATGCCAACCACCTCATCTCGGCACTGTCCACATTAGACTGACCTGCCCCAGGCTCAGTCAGTGCCAAGTGCTACGTGAAAATAACTTTGCTCAGAACTGATCTGTTTTTTAAGCAAGAGTGAAGCTAATGAAGACAAGTTTGTGGAATGAATTATAGCCGTAGAGGATTCTCAGAGCACAAGAAAAAGGCTTCTGGGATGCCATTTTGCCCTCAAGTGGCTGGCCTCCCTCATGCAGGCAACATGTCTGTGTCTCTGTGTTGTTTTTATCCTTTTAGAACTTAACGTTCTTCTTAAATTATATTTGAGACTGGAGGCTCTTTTGTACCCCAAACAAGTGGAAGAGTTGGAAAATGGGAGCTTAGAACTGTCATTCCTGGTGGGATCTCTGGAGGGTCTAGAAAACTTGTCCCAAAAAAATCCCCACAAAACACTTGATATATATCAAGGCGTGTGTGTGTGTGTGTGTGTATGTATACATACATACATACACATATATATATATCCTTGTCAGTTAAATTCAAATGGCCCTTGATAGATTTTCTCACAGGACTTGTGAGCTTATTAGAAGTTTTAAGAAAATCGGCAGCCGCGTTGGTGAGAAAAAGGTGAGGAAAGTCGTGGCAAGCAACTGTCTCCATCATGACAGTGTGCCGGCTTATTCTCCAAGGTACCCATCCACGCACGGCCCTGATCCACTCCTTCCGTCTTCGTGATGCTCCCCAAACTCGGGAGAGTCCGAAACCTGGTCACAAACGGCCCATCGAAGAGAGAGGGAGCAGGCATCTCAGCCCCGAGAGCAGAGCCATGCAGACCAGAGTACAGTTCTTCCACAGTCCACACTCACTCACGCAGCTGAGGCTAGATGCTTCCAGGAGACCATCAGTCATTCTGAGGGATACATGAATCCCTGATATGAAACGACCCCATTGGGCACTCCAGTGAAATAGCATCGAGGCACACAGAGGATGTTACCCACGAGTATGGTGCCCCATCAAGACTGTGTATGAGCTTAAAGGTCAACGGACAACAGGCGGCGAGACTCAAGTGCTGGGACCAGAAGGCCCAGCACACAGTTAAAGGGATTGTTGCTACATTGCACAAAAGGTAGTGCTCATGAGCAATTTGTGTCGAAACCTTTAAGTTGAAATTTAGATTTCGGTGTAATCTTCACCCAAAACGCAATAGAGACTAAACATTAAAATGGGCAATATCCCTCAGACCGCCAAATACACGGACCATCGGCAACTTTGGGGCGTCCAAGGGGCAGACCCTACAACTGCAGCCTTCTCATCCGCCGACCACAACGATGGGCCGCATGCTCACCATCCTGTCAGGAGAACCACAAACCAGGAACCCACGCCTCCCCTCCCGGGACTTCTGCAGAGCTGTTGGCTCCCATAGTCTTTCGGACGCCGTAATGTGCTGGAACAACTCACAGAATTCCCAGTGATTATACCATCCTTATGGCTACAGGTTTATCACAATTAAGAAAAAGGATGCAAAAGGAGAGACTTGGGGCAACATCTTCAAAGTTTCTGGCCAGGGAGCTTGTGTGTCACAAAGGCTGAGAGATGTCCTCTTCAGCAGGAAGCGCACTCCACCTCGCTGTGCCGGGGCTTGCTCAGCCAGTGCCGCCCCAGACTCGCTGATCTTGACCGCCACGTGACTGTCCTGGTGTGGCCACCTGTGTCAACTCCTTTCACACTCCCCGCACCCTTACCGTGGCCAGTGCACCTGTTATTTCATGGGTACTCTTCCCGGACCCACGGACAAAGGCCACCTTTCTTAGGATGAAGCTAGATTACTTAATCCTCAGTGGTCCACACTCATTTCTTTATGTGTCTTGTCATTTTTGTTGAAAAGTGGACATCTCGTTATTAAAATACGGTAACTCTGGGAATTGGAGTCTTTCCTTTTCCCAAAGTTGGTTTGTTTTTGTTTGCTCTTTTTGTTTCTTTGTTTCTGGGGTGTTTTTTTTTTTTGGGGGGGGGGGGATGGTGGGGCTTGTAGTTGGTAAGGGAATTTCTTTTACTGATTTTCCAATTCTATATTTTGGGTTGTTTGTAGCCGCTGAAATTGTGGTCCTGTCGGTTTGGTGTAGCGAGCTAGCTTGTCATCAGGCCTTGGGACGGCAACGAAAACGATCGCCAGCCTTTGCAGTTGATCTCTGTGCGTGGATGCATGCCTGCATTAACTCCCCTTCTTCCTCTGCTCCGCAGTGACGACTGAGGGCCCTCCCTGGGACTCAAAACGAGTCTGAGCACAGCCCTGGGCACGTGTGGGGTCTTCTAAATCCCCACAAACCTGCAGGAGCTTCCTAAGGCCTCCTGCCTTAAGCATCTCATGTCTTAGGCTTCCTTTACAAATTTTACTCTCCCCACCACATGGTAATGGCCTTCCCTGGTTTTTACTCAGCGGGGTCTCTGAGTAGCAAGGCAAGGTAAAAGCCAAACCTAAAGGTCGAGCCTCAACTTTTTGGAAACAGGCCTCATTGCGCCCTTGTCTTCCAAGTTTCCACAGGGCCGGAGGGTGGCCGTGGTGCCGGTGTGGAGAACACCAGAGTTCCCTGATCAGAACTGAGCATGGTCACGCCATTTTTATGAATTGTTCCCTCTAGATTCTAGAGTCCTGAAAAGGTTGGGTCTGCCTGGTTGCTTTCATTGTTTTTGTGGCCTGGCGGCCGTTCAAATTGTCCTGTCACTGACCACCTTTGTCTGGTACGAAGGGTCTCTGTCAGGCGTGTCTCCCCCCCCCCCCCCCCCCCGTGGTGTACCTTCCTCTCAGAGAGGAGTCTGGGTCAGTATCATATCTCTTCTCCAGGTTTGTGAGAGCGGGTCTGTAATGCGGTGTCGGATCTAGAAATGTCACCTATCAATCCATCCCTGTTAAAGATGGGCACTGGAGAATTACAGTAACTCCGGGTTTTCACTGGCTAGAGAACTATTTAAATACGAAAATCACATGGTAATGGTGCAGGAGGAATTCTAGATTTGTCCAAGGTCAGGGTTGGACTTGGGCGGTGTTTGCATTTATGACTGCTGTGAGACGGAATCCTGTGACTGGAATGTGGTGACGAATGTAATCATCTGGCTGCTTTAATAGTCAGAAGTGTGGACACTGTCCCCAAATGGACCACTGTCATTGAAATTCACATGTAGAAATTGCTGCCTTGGTGTATTATCTCATCAACAATAAGATAAAATAAATCAGTATGAAGATTAAAACAAAAAAAATATAATCTCAGGGGTGGGAGTGACACTGGCGCTCAAGTGAGGCACAGCATGACCTTCATTGGTGCCTTCACTGTTAACCTGCTGGTCGGTTCTCTTCCTCTCCCCCAACCCCACCCTCCTCCACCCCCCACCCCCTGTCCCACAGGATCCTGGAGGCTGCCCGGTGTTCCCACCTGACCGATGCAGGCTTTACCCTTCTAGCTCGGGTAAGTCATGTATTGTAAGCAAAACCAAACTCTAACTCCTCCCTAATCCCACGTGACACAGACCGATTTAGGCATGTACGGAAGCCCTCCTGTTCAGAAACCTGGGGGCCCTGTCGAAGAGCCCTCACGGGGCACATGACTGAGGAGCATAGACAGGTGGCACGGCCAAGCGGAGCCTCCCTCGGGCAGCCAGGCCCCTCACCCGGACCCCCACCTGGGCCGCTGCCTCTCCGACAGCACGGCTCAGCACATGCCCGTCAGCCTGCTGCCAGGAGGACCCTGCCCTCCTGGGAACCTGGGTCCACCCTTTCTCCTGCCCCCCACGCCCTGACAGCGCGGGCTTGGTCTGCAGTCGAGCCCATGCCAAGGCAGGAGCCCCCGTAGGGGAGGCACCTGCTTTTCTGGGTCCAGAGAAGGTGACGCAGCCCAGGGCAGCCCTGCCCTCATTTCCAGACACTGCGACTCCCTGGCCCCTGTGGCTCAGAAGCACTGCTGCACAGAAGCCTGCCGTAGCACAGGACACACCGGGATGGAGGACAGGGACACTGGGCCAGTCCTCCCAAGGCCAGGGCGAGCCCTGAGTGTGGCCCTGACCACTGACCTGCACCCTGGGGGTGTGGGGGGGCGGGTGGTCTTGTGGACTCTTTCAGAATTGTCACGACCTAGAGAAGATGGACCTGGAAGAATGCGTCCTGGTGAGTGTGTCCCCGACAGTCCGAGGACATTGCCCGGGTAGCCGAGCCATCCGCTCTGCAGCCCCTCTGCTGGCTGCCAGTGGGGGACGGCAGGTGGGTGGGGTGGAGACTGGGGGGCCACAGCGGGAACCAGAGCAGAGCAGTTCAGGATAACATGTTTTGCCCATGTAAAACAAGAGGGGTGGGGGGACTTTGCTTCTGCACGAAAGCCTGTCTCTCTGGTGATGGATGGCCTCCAGGGAAGAAGTCTTAGGTTCCCCTCCTGTCCCCACCTTTTTGTCCTCGGCTCTGCCCAGCTCTGGGGACTCCAGAGGGGGGGGAGGCAAAGACCTGTGGGACAACCCAGGAGTGGCCAGGCTGGAGGTTTCTGTGTGCGTGAGGGGGGTTAGTCACCTTTCGAGTCCCTCCCAGAGGGGCATGCACCCCCGGAGGCAGGACTAGCATTGGATACTGGGGGGACGTACGTCACGCTGAGCCGGCCTGTTTCTCCGCAGATCACAGACAGCACGCTGGTGCAGCTCTCCATGCACTGTCCCAAACTGCAAGCGCTGGTGAGTCCGGGGGACCCACGCCCAGCAAGGGTCTGTCCGCGTTTTAAGAAATCTGTTGACTGGGTTAAGTTTGGAGCAGGATATATATATCAGCGTTACTGCTCACTCATTCACCATTCCCTGGCTCAGTCGTGGTAAGCGGTGTGCTCCAGTCACTGCCTCAGTGTTACTGTTTTCATCCCAGGATGTGACCCTAAGAAGGTGGGTTCATTCGGCACCGGGTCAGTCCCGACTCGTGGGGACCCCACGTGTACCCACTAGAACTGTTTGGTCAGATTTTCAAGGCTGTGAGCCTTTGGCATTGGCTGCCTCTGGGTTCTTAACAGTGGAGCTGCAAGACTTTGTGAACAGGTCAGTGGCCAGGCTGAGGGCTTAGAGGCAGAGGCCCAAGGACAGGCCTAGCTGTAGGCACGGCCACGAGACCATCCTGATCAAAGCATACCCCCCATCATTCCGGATTCAGAATGATAGCCTATTCCTTGACTAATCACCCAGTAATCCTGGGAGGGAAAAGAAACCTCAAAATGACTTTATCTTTTAAAGGTCAGGCTTACTGGACAGATACAGCCTGGGGGAACCGCTGAGGGGTTTGCCCTCTGCCGCCTGAGATCTGGAAATGAACTTACCCCCATGACTCAACTGTCGGCCAAACACCAAAAGGTCTGGAGGGAACAGTTACACTAGGAAAGTAATCAGTCCTTACATACCAACCTTTTGAGACCAAACGGGCAGAATTGACCCAAGGCCAAAGTTCAGAAGGGTCAGGAAAGGAGACATGATGTGTCAGTCTGGGTGAGAAAACATCCCAACCCAGTCCAGATCAAGTCCAGTATTAGCACATGTTTCTAATACCAATCTAGGGCTGAACCCCGGTAGCATAGTGGTTGTGCGCGGGACTGCGGCCCACTGGGACGGAGGTTCAATTCCAGCAATGGGGCTGGGCCTCCTACTCCCACCACCGGAGAGCAGTGATGCCAAAAAAAAAAAAAAAAAACACCTCCAATACCAATCTATGAAGTCCTCTTCAGATTCATGAAACAAATGCAATGCAGGAAGATCACAGGCCAGTGGGTGGGGAGTCTTGTGGATCCAGTGGCAGATCTGAGTGTAAGATCTGAGAGTGGCAGGGGTCTCCAGGTGGCTCTTCCAGCTCCAGGGCTCTGGTGGCATCAGCATAGCTCCATCAGGCTTGTCGGCCGTAATGTCTCCCTGGCAGTAATGTCTGGCAAGGAGTGAGCCAGTGTCCCATCTCCAGCAAGCTATTTATCTCCTTAGCACCTCCAAATGAGGTCATCAAGCTGCACCTGATTGACAGGCTCCACTCCACTTATTCCCTCATAATAGTCTCAAATTAGCAGCAGATGATGTAACTACCACATATGGAAAAAGGAAACCCAGAGGTGAAGTGAGATGGGGGGTGGCACTTGTGGGGGGTTGTAGTGAATGAGAGAAGGCAATGATTGCGTCCCAGCACCATATTGGAAGTCTTGTGCAGAGCAAGGAGGCAAAAAGGGAAATTAAAAGCATGAAGACTAAGGAAGAGAACTCATCCTTATTTGCAGATAACATGATTGTTCATGTAGATAAGACCAAAGAAGTGAACTAAAAACTCCCTGAACTAGTGAGTTCAGCCAATTACGATATGAGATCATATCAAATGAACTTATGTACTTTTCTATTTAGCAATAAGCATATGGAAACAAATTTAACATACATTTTTGTATGAGTCTAAATAAAACATGATTTGTATGCTGAACATGGCCATACATTGGTTAAAGAAATCGAAAGCGGTCTAAATAATGGAGAGGGTGTTCATGGATTAGAAAAGTAAGTATAGTGAAGATGTCATTGCTTCCCAAAGTGATCTGTAGTTCTAATGCAATTCCTATCTTAATCCTAGTGAGATTTGTTGACATGGGCAAGGCTATTTTAAACTATGGAAGGTCAGAGAAATTAAAATAGTTAAGACAAATCTGGGGAAAAAAAAAAAAGGAACCACGCAACTTGGGTTGCTGAATTTTTTGTTTCGGGGTTTTTTTTTTGTTTTTTGTTTGGTAACAAGTCCTTAACTGAAAAAGATACAGGTGGCTTTAAATCAATGAAAAAACATTGAGCTTTTCTGGTCATGAGAGAACTGTAAATTAAAATTACAGTGAGAAATCTCTTCTTACCACTGAACTGTCAGCCATTCACAGGTTTGACAACATACCCTTGGTTTTTAATGAGGCTGGAGAGAAACAGGCATTCTCATTTATTTTTGGTGGAAGTGAAACCTGGTACAAACACCAGGGAAGGTATTTTGGCAATATATATGAAAGCCATGTGTGGATTTATTTTATAAAAAAGACCTTTTTGTGAATTCGGTGCAGGCTCACAGAGCATGCAGCAGGTCATAGACAACGTATATGCTTCCTCCACTGCCGCCCTGTAGGTCCTGTTTCCATCCCTCCTCCTTTCCCAACCCTCTGCCCTTTTGACCTCAGATGCTGAGGATTCTAATACAGAGTTGTGTTCAATTCTGGACCTGAGCAGGACCATGGTCCTGAGGCTTTCCCACTTTTCTCCCACCATACCAGGAATTTCAAATGTGAACTTTCCAGAGCATGTGGTGGAGGTAGCAGGGGGAGCCAGGAACCCTTGAGTCTGTCTGGTCTCGGAGCTGTTCATGGAGACTGGTGTTTACATGGTCTGTTAGTTCTTTTAGTTTTCATCACTCTTCTTTTTTTTTTTGAGTAGATCAGGAGAGACCAATAGTGGCTCCTTACATGGCTGTGTACAGGCTCATCAGCCAAGTGAGACCTACAACTTTTCTCTGGGAACTGTCGTGCCAATTGATCTTGCTGACAAACCCTCAGGCACAGAAACTTTCCCTCAAGGAGTTTGGTTGTCTCCTATCCAAGTACTAACCAGGCCCGACCCTGCTTAGCTTCCGAGATCAGACGAGGTCGGGCGCGTTCAGGGTGGTCTGGCCGTAGACAAGGAGTTTGGTTGTATCGAAGCAGTTCCATAGCTCTGCCCCACAGCATGCACCGTCACACTCGGACATGTTTGCAGCAAAGGTGCATAGACATGGAAACCCTCATGGATAAGCGCCCCCTCTCCCTCCCACGCCTGCGGAGCTCGGGGGTCTATCCGAACATCCACTCAACGACGGCACTATTGCAAGATATTTGCCTTCTGTGACCTTTAATCCTTGCAAACCTCCCACAGTCTTGCTATGTCTCCAGAATGTCTTACCACCCTCCGTCCTACAGTCCATTACCGCCTTCTTCACTCCCATTACCCACTGTCTGCTCTCTAACATGCGGCATCCCCCTCGTTCCCCCTTTCCTCTCCCGCCCCGCAGCCATCAAAGATTACCACTTTTCTGTGCAAAGCATTTCATGGCCTTTTGTAGTAGTGATCTCCTGTACTTTTTGTCTGGGATGCCTCTCACCTCCAGGTTCATGTGTGTTCTGATGTGTTTTGAAAACTGAAGGGTCTTCTTTCACGTGACATTGGAGTTCATTGTGTGTATGTACTCAAGTCTACTTGTCACTCTTCACTGGTGGACACTGGCTTTCCCTCTTTGCTGTGGTGTCACCTCCCTCTCTGGGCTCCCGATACAGCTGTGGTAATCAAGACATGGCATTGGCAGAGGAGTGGGCACAGAGCCACAGAACAGGGACAGCCAGAAAGAGTACAGCCAACTGATTTTGACAATTATGCAAAAGCCATTGAAAGGAAGGACGGTGTTTCTAACAAGTGGTGCTAGTCCAATTGGATAACCATCGGCAAAACCCAACATCACAAAATCCCTCAAGCTGGCCTGAGCCCCAGTGGGGTAGTGGTTGTGTGCGGGACTGCAGCCCACAGGCTTGGCAGTTCAAATCCAGCTCTCCAGGAGCAAAAATGGGCCTCCTACTCCCACCAGGGGGCAGTGATGCTCACAAAAAAAAAAAATCCCTCAAGCTAAGCTTCCTACCATCTACAAAATCCACCTCAAAACGAAGCATCTCTTTGCATGG
Organism: Nesogale talazaci; assembly: GCA_004026705.1. NCBI lineage: Eukaryota > Metazoa > Chordata > Mammalia > Afrosoricida > Tenrecidae > Nesogale > Nesogale talazaci. Next base: position 70,284 of record PVJH01006853.1, read on the forward strand.
TGAACTCCAAAGGGAACCCAGCAGACTCTCCATGCATTAGGGCTTGGTCAAGAGTCCTTCATGAAGACAGTAGAAGCATAAGGAGTTTGCTAATTTGGGCTTCATCAAAATTAGAAACATTGTTACATAAAACGTAAGGCCCTGTTAAGGTGAAACGTCTAGCTACAAACTGGGAGAAAATATTTTTAAGCCACATATCTGAAAATGGACCGAGTGCCTGTAAAATATACACAACTTTCAAATCTTGGCAATTTAGCAGAAAAAAATCCCATTAGAAAATGGGCAAGAGGGTACGGACAACAGGGAAGTGAGTGAAGGGACATATCAGACAGTGTACAATACGAAAAGTAATAACAATGTGTAAATTGTTGAGTTCATGGGGGGTGGGGGGAGGGGAGAGAAATAGGGGGAGCGGGTCTGGGGACATTTTGAGAGTGGTGATGGCCACAAGTGTGCAAATGTGGCCTGCATACAATCGATGTATGTGTGGATCGTGATGGGAGCTGTATGAGCCCCCAATAAAATGGTTCATTAAAGAGGGAGGGAGGGAAGAGGAGCTTATACCAAGCTTATACTCAAGTAGAAAGTACTTGGAAATGAAGAGGGCAACGTGTGTACAAATGTGCTTGATACAAATGATGCATCGAATGTTATAAGAGCTGTCAGAGCCCCCAGTAAAATCATTGAAGAAAAAGAGACATGAAGGGAAATTAAACTGAAGAGGATCTCTGGATAGCAAATGAACACTTGGAAAGATGTTAGCATTGCCAACCATTAAGAAAGTTCAGATTAAGCTCCCGACTAGACTGACTGCGTGTGTACTGGAACGGAGAGGGGGTGACAGGAAGGAGGGCTGGCATTCACTGATGACAGGATGTAAATGGTACAGCCATTCTGCAAATAGTATGGCCTGTTCTTTCTCTCTGATTTTTTGGTTTTTAAAAAAACGGACCTCCAAATAAACAAAAAAAATGAACTCTCATCCTAGCAGTCATACCCCCAAAGGAAACTTGTGCCCACACCTGAATATTCATAGTGCCCTTTTTTTCACTGGACAAAACAATGGGGAACTGTCTGGCAGTGAGTGAATTGGGACTCTGGTGCAGTGAGTGAGGAATCCAGGAGCCCCGGCACAGGCCACTTGCCCACGGGGCTGCGGACAGGCACCCGCCTGATCCAGCCCTGCAGGGGCACCCTCCTCACGGCAGGGGCTCCGTTCACAGACTGCCACCTCCTCCTCCCAAGGGGCAGCGGGAGGGGACAGACACACCATTCAGTGAGGGGCAGTGCAGCGCTTAGCCCACTGTGCCACCAGGGCAGCCCTGCAAGACGAGGATTCAGCACTTCAAGGAACAAGCTGCTATCAGACGAGTCCCAAGGCATTGTCCCCAGTGGGAAAAGGCCAGTTACAAGTTGTCACATAGTGGAACAGTTCCATACTTGCTTGAAATAACACAGAAAAATTCACACATCATTTTATTGGGGGTGGTTCTTACAGCTCTTGTAATAATCCATACTTCAATAGTATCAGTCGCATTTGTATATATGTTGCCATCATTTTCAAAATATTTTCTATTTGACCCTTTGGTATCAGCTCTTTTCCTCCTCCCTCCCCTTCCCTTGATAAGTCACACATTATTTTCATGTCTTACACTGCTGCTGTCTCCCTTCACCCATGCTTCAGTTCGTTGTTCATTAAATGTCGTTGTGATCAGTTGCTCCTTTCTCCCCCCCTATTCCTCCCACCCTCATTGTCATCACTACTCCCATTACTGTTCCTGGGGGTATCTGTCCTGGCTTCTGTGTGTCAAGGGCTCTCCTGTGTAGCTGGAGCAGGGTGGAACTGGGCTCACGATAGTGGGGGGCAGGCAGGGGAGCATTAGAGTACTAGTGGACTGTGGTGTCTCATCGGTGCTATCCTGCACCCTGGCTGGCTTACCCCTTCCTCGTGACCCTTCTGTGAGGGGTAGAAGTGACGAACATTCCAGCAGGGGTCGTCCTGGCAGAATGCAGGGGACGGGAGCTCTTTGCGGTGACTGGAGCGGTTCTGCTCCTGGCGGTTACATGTGCACAAGAGGGACCATGAAAGGGAAAGACAATAGAATGTCTTCACGGGCGTTTGGAAGCCACCTGGTACAGGGGACAAAGTGGCATGGTACTGTACTCAATATAGTGCTGTCCGTCTCCTGATCCGGGTACTGTACTGGAACACTGCAGGGAGAGCACACAGGACCTCTCTGTCTCGATTTTCTAACTCCCTGTTATCATCTCCCCAAAGCAATGAATACAAGTCCAACCCCCATCCTAAGTTCCCATGGGCCAGCCTCCGTTTCTTTGAGCCCCTTTCCTCACCTGTAAGACGGGCATCACCTGGCTGGGAGGGATGTTAGAACACAAGGAGAGCAGCGCTCAGCGCAAAGGCCTGTGAGCTTAGGGACCAGGTTCCCTGCCCTGGGACTTTTGGTGGAGAAATGTTTTAAAGGAATAAGGAAGTATCTGCTTGCTCCCAGACCCGGTGGTTAGCTTTGTGTATCTGTAACATACTTAGACACACACTTCTTTTTCTGGTTGCATTTTACTATTCAGCATTCATGATTTTCGGAACCTTTAAAGAGCCTCCGGACACTATTCTGTAATTATGTTGCATTCTTCTTGTATTATCTGTAACTCAGATCTAAAAGTGTTTGCTGAACATGTATCTGTAGTCTCAGTGCATAGACAAATAATGTGACGGGACCCAGAACAAGAGGAAGTGGAGCTCAGGTGAAAACGGAGCGCAAGGAGGCCTTCAAGCATGGGGGCTGGTCGATGCTCTCCTTGTCCCCTGCGTCTAGGCTGCACTCAGCTGCCTGCTTCTCACAGCCAACGCCAGCCTTGCCTGGGTTCTTTTATTCTGCCGGGAGAATTTCACACCCTCCTCTTCCAATGCGATCCATCCATCTGGTCCAAATTACGAGGCCTTTACTTGCCTGAAAGGTTATAATAACCTGCTTTCAATTGCATCCCCTTTTGTGCCCTACAAACATTTAGTAGTCAGGTTTTCCTATTTTAACTCTATTGAAACAAAAGATGATACAGAAGAATGCTTATGTTCTCTGTAGAAGTTTCCCAAAGTGGGCAATACTGCCCCCTGGGGGCACTGGAAGGATCCAGGGTGTTGTTAAATCAGATACCTGCACTTTTTCCTGGATTGTGGGGGTATGTTACACACTTTTAATTGCGAGGGGAGCGCTGAGGAATTTATTTTTTCTGAAACTGGGCAATAGGCCAAATAAGCCTGGGAGCCCTGATGTAACCAGGGGTCCTCAAACTACGGCCCACAGGCCACATGCGGCCCGCCGGGTGTTTTTGCTGCCGCTGCTGTCCTGCTTAGGAATTTGTTCATCGTTTGTTTTTTTTAACTAGAGCCCGGCCCTCCAACGGTCTGAGGGACAGTGGTCCCGTGTTTAATTGGTTGAGGACCCCTGACGTACAGCAATGTTTGTTCTTTTTCAGCAACACATTTTCATAAACTGAGCACACAGAGATTACACATAATCACGAGGGACTCAGGACACTCACGCTAACTCCCCCGAGCCAATGACATGCACTGCATGGATGAAGTTTGCCTGATTTGTATCTGCCCCTCACCAGCGCCTTCCGTCCGTCTGTCCATCAGCCCGGTGTTTGGGAAACGCTGCCCCCTCGGTGGCTGGAGCTGGGCTGGCTTCGTTTTTGCTGCTGCCTGGCGTCCCACTGTCTGGTTGCCCTGGGACTTGACGCATCCTTCCTACAGTCACAGGCTTGGGTCGGTTCTCGTGTGAGGCTCTTATAGTCATATTTAATTGGCTGGAGCTCGTGTGTATGAGGAGGCTTCAAGTTGAAGTAGGTAGGAAAAAAATGTAATTGAGAAAGAATGGAATTTCCCCAACAACTTTCGAAGCCCCCTCCTACATGCATGTGTCAGGAATACTCAAATCCTCCCTGTAACAATGGGCTGCAGGTGTTCCACAGACTCCCCTCCTTCCTTTTAACCCTTTTGGTGGTGGAGAGATCTTTGTTCAAGAAACCAAGACAAAACAAACTTTGCATTTTCCCTAAGCGTGCCGGTGACTTCAGAATGGAGGTAAAGTCCCTCGCGGGTTATCTGGCCGCTCCCTGGCCTCCTGCATCCTGGATCTTCCTCACTGGTACCTCATTAGGCTGGCAGCTTGCCCGGCACCCTCCTCCCCTGAACACCAGCTAGATGGGAGAGGTCCTTCATCGTCACGACTCAGGTCCAGCCTCAGTAGCACACGCTCCCATGCTTGTGATCGATCGCTTACCGCATCTAACTCTTCAGGGAGCCCTGCCAACAAACCCTGAATCCAGCAGTGTGGACCTGCAGCCGCCGCCCCACAGTGGGCCTGGCCACGCCTATCCAGGGCTAGTCTCAGAAACCCATAGGGTCGCTCTCCCCCTCCTCCTGGGTGCTGAGGAGGGTGGCCGGGAAGCAGTGAGCGCTGGGCTCGGGTAGCCTTCCTCTTTGGGGCAGTCTCGCTCTCCATTGCCCGTGATTACAAAAACATCACCTGACAGCTCAGTGGCACCTGTGGAGCCCTGGAGCCCAGTGGGCTCACTTCCGGGCCCCCTTGACAGACTGCAGCGATCTTCCCTGCTTTCCTCACCTTAATGGGAGAAAAACTCACTCCTTGATTAGCAGCTCCACCTGGCACAAGCCCTGGGTTCCCTAGAGAACATAAACCTGCATCTCTTACTTTCTGCCACCTTTGCCATTTAGATCCAATGACGTCGTTAATGTCAGAAGGATGACCTTTAAAGACAAGCAAGTATTTCCCAGTCACAGTTATTTACTTTTTTTTTTTTAAATAATCAAACAAGGGCAGTAGACTGATTGCCGGTCTCACTGCAAATGGTGAAATAGCTCATGAAACTGCGAAGTGATTTAAACTGCGAAGTGATTTTCAGCAAGGGGAGAGAGACGACTGTCCAGAGGCCAGCACCCCCTTGCCCACGGGCCTGGGGACGTGTGTGTAATTGCCTGGTGGCGCTGGCTCACGGCCTCTTCCCAGCATGAGAGGGCCCCGGGACCTCTGCTTCCTTCTGTTCCAGAGCCTGTCGCACTGCGAGCTCATCACCGACGACGGGATCCTGCACCTGAGCAACAGCACCTGCGGCCACGCGCGCCTCCGCGTGCTGGAGCTGGACAACTGCCTGCTCATCACCGACGCGGCCCTGGAGCACCTGGAGCACTGCCGGGGCCTGGAGCGCCTGGAGCTCTACGACTGCCAGCAGGTCACCCGCGCCGGCATCAAGAGGATGCGGGTAGGTGGGGGCCGGGGAGCGGGCCACACTTGGAGCTTTTTAGGCAACAAGTGCACACACGCTCACCTCCCGTTTTGTGCAGTCTGCCTACCTGGGGGTGTAAACAGAAAGTTGTCCGAACTTTAGAGTGATCCCCCAAACATCTGCCCAACATCCACTCGCTACACGTGGCAAATGACTAGCCCCAGCGGCACAGGGCGCCACACAGAGCTGCTACCACAAGATGACGTTTCCTTCTACTGTCCTTCCGATAGGGCAGCGGTCCTCAACTTGGGGGTCCAGACCCCTTTGGGGGTTAAACGACCCTTTCACAGGGGCCACTCGATTCATCACAGGAGCAAAATGAGGTGGTGCAGTAGCATGTTACATTTGGGGGTCATCACAACACGGGGCACAGTATGAAAGGGTCACGGCTTGAGGAAGGTCGAGATCCACTGCTATACGGTCACCATGAGTCCCATTTAGGTTTGGAGTTCATCCTAAACCGATGGTTGTGCAAACCGACTCCTGGCTGCACAGGAAGTGTCCTTGGACTTCTTCAAGGGTTTCTTCAACCTTGCCTTTGATTGAGAGGGGGCCCCCCACCCCCCATTCTGGTGCTCCTGTGTTTCAAGGTGTGGACGTAGCTCTTACCAGTGTAAAGGGACAGGTTTTTGACTGGTTTCCAGGGTAAGGCCCAACAGATTGCTTTTCTTTCCCCATCTGGATCAAGCGGCATTGTCAGGGGAGGCAGCCCCTAATATAACATTCATGGGTACGGTAGGCACAATTATACAGTGATAATAAGTAAAGATTATAGTAAAATCATAGAAATTATGAGAGAAGAGATTTAAATAATGCACTCAGGCACATTTCATGGTCGCATGCTCACCTCCACCCCACTTGGGTGGCCCGCATGGAGAGAGCAGGTTTGTAGCTAAACCAAGGCTTAAGTCTACCTCGGGGCATGATTACAGGTAACCAGGTCACAGGCAGGGGCTACACAACACAGGAAGGAGATGTACACTGGGCATAGGCATAATAGGAAGGGGAGGGACGAGGTGGACATGTGACAAGAAAGGCAGATCCTAGATTCATGATGGTGGCCTAACCTCCATCACCCTTGGGTGGGTTAGGTCTCTGGACTCCTACAAGGAAGTAGTCTGCTACTTGTCCTTATCAGAAGGGAGTGGGCCCCTCCTTAGGGTGGGACAGACTATGCAGTCTGATGGCTGATAACCCTTAGGGAGAATAACCCACGAGTAGCAAGTGGATGTTGGGCAGATGTTTGGGGGATCACTCTGTAAGTTCAGACAACTTTCTGTTTATACCCCCAGATAACTGCTTTGAGGGAGGCGAGCTGCGGGCACGCCGATTTGCACACAGGACAAGCTACCACCAGCAGACTTTGGTCGCTGGATTAATGACCATAATCCTGAAAGCATCTCTTTCTTCTTCCAGGCTCAGCTCCCTCATGTCAAAGTACATGCCTACTTTGCACCTGTCACCCCGCCAACGGCAGTGGGAGGGAGTGGACAGCGGCTGTGCAGGTGCTGTGTTGTTCTCTGACAGTCTGCCCCTCCCCAAGGCACGGCGTGGCATCCTTTCTCCAGAGAAGACGAGTCTTCCTGACCACCTCCTCCACCACCCCAATCTGTTGATACTCCATTGGGAAAGGCTCGTACAGGTAAAAGACTTCTGTGTGGGTGGCAGTCACTGCCGACAGTTCTCACCTCCACCCGGCTGTAAGGCAGCCAGTCACAGCCTGGTGTCAGGGACCACGTGGCGAGAGAGGCCTCAGTACAGCCAGTCTCCCAACTCGTGGGTGCCTGGCCAGGTACATGGTCACACCCTCGGACAGACCATCAGTGTTAGCACAAATCAAGCAGAAAAAATCAGCTGTTGATTTTTCTACTTGATACTTACGAAGCCAGTGGCCTACTTCAATTCACAACGAGTCCATTTTAATCAGCAGGATTTTCCACTTTGAAGACTAAATAGCATTATCAAAGTGCATGTAGTGCCTGGTTGTGTTGTGCGATGGAGACCTGTGTGGAAGGCTTGTCCGTTGGTTTCCAGGAGACACCAAAGAAAGGACTCCCCAGTGGTAGGAGCAGCAGCTTCACCCTTCTGCATCTGCCACCTTGTTGAAGACACTCCAGCGACCAACACGGAAACAGCAAGTCCCAGTGTGCGCCGTCCTGGCCTCTGCCAGCCACACGCAGCACCTGGTGCGTTTCTGGTGAAGGAAAGCCTCACAGAAACAGAAAGAAGGCTTTCAAAACTCACTGATGTCACCAATTAAAAATAATGGATGCATGTAAGAATGGATGCGGTTTTTTCCAAGTTTATTTTAAAATCTTAGAAATCAAGTTACACCAGAACTATTTAAAAAAAAAAAGTACACTTTAAACCCAAATCAGTAAAGTTGTTGGCACCTATTACTCGTAATAGAAAAAATGAATAGACCCTTGAAATGTTAAAAAAAAAAAATTAATCAGGAGGGTTTTATTGCTATAATCTCATGACAGACAAATATGAGCAAAAGCACTTTTGAAATCCAGGCCTTTCTTACACGTGACCCGAGGTTTTCTGTTTTGGTTGGTTCCTGCTGTCTGCACTTGTGCTCTCTACAGAAGATGCTCAGAGTCCGTCCCACACTGACCCTGTCCAACCTAGGGGAGACATTTCCGTGCAGCACCTCCATTGGGTCTAAAGACACTGCCTCCACCAGATTTCAGGAGGCTACAAGTTCATCGTAGCTGGATGTATGTGAGCGCTGCTGGCTTTATGACCCACTTCAATGTCCCCTGGTCTCTAGTCTGTGTGTACAGCACAGCAGTTAAATATATGTTTACACCAACATGTGTGGGGAAAAGATGATGCAGGAAGCCACCTAAATAAATGAATACGTAACAGTGATTATGAGTTAGTCTTTACTTTAAAAAATAATGCAAATTACCAGAACCTAAGTGTTGTTAGAAGTCCTGGACTGGTGCTCAGTGACCCGTTCTCATGTAATACACACCCTCCTCTTGGACTTAGTTAATACCCCTTGAGAGTCTACTATAGTTGGACAGGGCCAGCCATGACACTGCACAGGTGGCAAAGCAGGTTTAAATGAGACACACGTTTGCAAAACAATTGGAAAACATTTATTATACTGAAATGTGTACATCCTACTGTTAAAAAAAATAGCAAATTTGCTGGTGCCATAATTTAACCTGTTTACTGCTCAATAGTTTTAAGTTGATGAGCTTTTATTTTCTTCCACTTCTAAAACCTGACAAGGAATTAAAAATAGCACACAGCATTAAATGGCATTTGTTCCAAATATCTTGAGACACAAAGGACCGCTAAATAGACCAGCGAAATGCTAAAAACAAGAGGGTAATCCACTTCTTTCCCAAGTGATGGGAACAGAAAGCAAAGGGAAGATGGGGACAGGAGTGCGGTCTTCCCGCAGGGTCCACAGGAGCCACTCCCACTTGCAAACCAAAGAAAGACTTTGTTACAGCGGTAACCCACTCTGTGGATCGGAGGACGTCAAAGCTCTCATCCACTGTATTCTGTCTGTCTGATGAAATTCCAAACATAATTAATTGTTCCTACTTCTCTAAACAAAGGTGATCATCTCAGATATAGGACTTTCAAAGTCAGAATACTCGGGCATGTGGACTGAGTTGAAGAAGGGGCTGCCAAAAGCTAATGGAAAGAAGCCTCAGTCTGTTACACCACAGGCCTCAAAAAATGCTTGATGGTGAATTTTACTCAAACACCTTTGAGTGAAAGACAAATGAAAAGGTTTCCTTGAACAGTATAATAGAAAAGCGCTTGGTTTTTGTGAAAGAGACATTCTCTTTAAAAGAAAATAAAGCCGTAAAAAGGTGTCTAAGAAATTGCTAATTGATAACCAGAATTTTTACTCATGATTGTACTTAAACCTTGGCGTAGAGGAGTAGCGATTTTTATGGTATCGGCTAGGGTTGGATTTATGACATCTAGCGATCCAAAACAAATTTTACCTTCTGGATAACTAACCCTCCTCAACACCAAGCCAGAAGATCCTGTCGAAGACACTATCCCCTCCTCTGCTGAGGTCACCGAGCTCAACGTCTAGGGGACGGACAGGCCCGTAGAAAATACAAAGCACAAGGGGGACGCCTGCATGATGGTAAAGGCAACGGGGCTTTAAAAGGGAAAACCAGAAACAAATGCTAAAAAATGGAAGCAGAAGCAAAACACAAAGTCTTTGTACCTATTAGGATTTACACTGATCCTCACACCAAGGTCGTCCTCCTGATGGTGCAGTCTGCTGGAAACCCCTCTTCCAGGCTGGGTCCCATCAGCCACACACTCTGAGACGTGCAGAGCCTCCTAGGCCGACCTCGGGCTCACTGTCAACCCGGGGTGACTCCACCCCGCAGTCAGCAGGAGGTCCAGGCACTAAAAGCCAAGCTGGCACAGAAAAGGTCAATGCCCACAGTCAGTTTTTACATTCATCTCCGAGCCTCGTACAGTGTGAAAGAAGCCGGGCTGCTTCTCGGGACGGTCTCTACTGGCCTCTGTCCGCAGTGGGCCTCCAAGCCCTTCTCCGGGCTCGCGCGCACCAGGACGCAGGGACGGCGGGGAGTCGCCTCATACAGCTCATTTGAAGGTCATCTAATGTTTTCAATATGAAACATTGTATACGGTAAAATCCAATTCCGAGACTTCTTGGATTCAGTGTTCACACACCTTTAAGCATGACTTTATTTGGTACTGACTAAAAAGTTCACTCCACATCGGACAGGACATCACTTCAGGATTATGTAGATGCCGCCACCATTTTCAGCTGCCAAAAAAAGGCAAGAGCAGTTTAACACAATTTTTTAGCCAAGCTTAGGAAAAGGAAAACCTAAATTCTTCCCTCTAATTCTGATGACAACTTTTTCCAGGCAGCTCCATGCACAGGTCCCCCTTCTTGGTGTGCTTTGTGACAACCCGCTGCAGACACACGCAGGGAAGCGGGCGGGGAGGATGGGCAGCCTCGTGAGGGTAGGACTGTGGGCGCTGGCAGCCAGCTCGTTGGGATTTGTCTGGGGGGAGGACTCCTCCCCAACACTACTGCCGCAGTAAAAGGTGACATGTGGGATGAGACAGTGTCTGAACAAGTCACCTAGGATTGGAAGGAGGGACTGTCTGCCAATTTCACCAAACACCACAGAGTTACACTGAGCGAGAAATGGTTTTGAAAGTGGGGAAAGTGAAATCACATTTTCAGGCTGCCCCTTTCTAGATCGACTGCACTAAACTAACCATGCCCATGGCTGAAAACATACAAATGTTACATAGCGTTTTATTTTGGCATCACTGCCCTCTGGAGTGGGAGGCCCAGCCTTGCTGCTGCTGGATTTGAACTGCCAAGCCAGTCGGCCACAGTCCCGCACGCAACCACTATGCTACCGGGGCTCAGCCCTTACATAGCGTTTTAGACCTTTCCTGATAGAATTAACTGCCTACCTGACACTTCTCCGTTTCCCAAACAGGTGGATCGCTTTACCCTCTTATCTACCTCTGGGGCTATCACTTGTACTCCATAAGAGGCCAGGCACTTCCTTCCTCGCACTTAAGTCTACAGGACACCCCCACATCTCACCCGGATGACACCTCATGCCTCCTGTTTGCCGTCTTCCACAAAGTAGCTGGAGCAGAACAGCCGATCACATCACTCCTCTTTTCAAACTACTTCATTAGCTTCTCAACACACCCCTAACTCTCACCACCCCCACGGAGCAGACTGCCTCCTGCTTCCCTCCCCACAGGCCCTGTCTCTCCCTTGCACTCAGCCACACACACTCCTTGGAAGGCCTCTGTCATGAGGACTCTCCAGAAAGGCCTTTCCTATAGTTTACCCACCACCCCGTATGGCACTTAAAGGCAGTTGTAGTTTGATTTTCCCACTAGAAGAGGGGTTCCAACAACTGAGGAACTATTGCTATTTTGTTCAAACTCAACTTACTCCGAAAATACAGTGTCTGACACAAGGCGCTCAGAAAACGATGGCTCAGTGAATTGTGATTCCTTCCTGGCCATCAGGAAATTCTATAACAACCACTCAAGATCTTCCAAAAGAAAAACTTGATACAACAGGGCTGCAGTTTAGGCACACATTCTCATTTCAATTCCAGCACAGATGCAAAGTACCTTTTATTGTAGAGAATAAAAAACAGCTCTCATCTTGAAAGTTCTGAACCATCTAGAAGAAAGCAGATGTGCAGAATAATCAAAGCTCACTTCTGATCCTGAAAGAGTTCATGTAGAACTGTAGGCACCGCCAGCAGCTTGACTTATGAAAAGGAATGAGGTAGTAAAAACGCACATGCACTGCACTGGTAGACCTATCCAAATGGTGCCTACTGGGGAGCGTGCTGCCTGCAGGTCCTGTGAATCTCTTAAAGTCAATGTAGTCTCCGGTATAGTTTAAAACTAGTCCATAAATAAGACATCCCCATGCCTCCTGTCATAAAAAGGGCCAGAGCCTGGTGGGCAGTCGTCCCCCCGCCCAGTACTGTCAGAAGTCCAATGGGGAGAAGAGCCAGTTTTCCTCAGACTACATTCTTCATGATCACTACACTGGGAAGAATACTCATGAGTGCGTGTTTCAGTCACGCAGCAGTATAATCACCTGGTTAGAGGAGTTACCTGATCGCTAACAAGAACGTGAATGCCAGTGGGGCCCTGTCTGTAAACATGGTTAATTTGGTGCAAAGGAATATTAAACACCAACGCAAGTTTTCGAGCAACTTCTGAGGCAACCATTTCTTCCAGGTAGATGGCATGATAAACTGAAATAAAAAATAAGAACAGCATTTTAACAGTAATCTTTGGCTCTTTGCACATTTTTCCAAATACCAAATTAAAAAATGGTGACTAACATCCCCGACCCCCATTCCTCCCAAGCTTCCTTAACATTCACCAGCTCTCTATCCTAAGGGGTTTGGAGTGTTAGCTGTCCCTGAGTTCTCAAACAGAGCAGACTATAAACCGGCATGTGGATCTTTATGGAGGTGGTCAAGACTAAAGTTGCTTGTGACAATGCTGATCTCTGGGAGTGTTTTATATAAGTTATATTTTAAAAAGAATTTTCTAAAATGCTGTATATTTCTAATATTAAAAAAACTAATCTGGGGCTAAGCCCCGGTGACGTAGTGGTTGTGCACGGGACTGCGGCCCACTGGGACGGAGGTTCAATTCCAGCAGTGGGGCTGGGCCTCCTACTCCCACCACCGAGAGCAGTGATGCTCCTCCCTCCCCCCCCCAAAAAAAAAAACTAACCCACGACCACCAGAGGGCAGAGATGCCCAAAGAAAACAAACTAAAAGGCTATTAGATGTTGATTCCATATACTACTAGAGCAGGGACTTTAGCGTCGGGGGTGGGGGAGTCTATGCCCACTTTCTCTCAGATACATGCTTTTATAAAACAACTTGTATCCCAGAGCTTAATTCAAAAAATGAACTTGGAAGTCAAAATAATTCCAAATGAAAAAGCACGAAATAATGTTTTCCTTAAAAATTGCTTACCATGAAGTATTTTGCATACTCCTGCCCATAAGTGATGCAACCAGCCCCTTTCCTCAGTTTCTTCTCTTTCCCTACAAAATCCCAAGCACCTGGCCCAGCCTCATTTCTCACCTTACAGATGAGAAAACAAATACTTTTTAAAAGTTAGTTAGTTTTTAAAAGGACCACATAGCTTGGGGAGAGGTGAGGTGCTGCAGCATACACTAAGCAAACCCCTCAGGACGAAGCTGTCCCGCTCGGATGGAACTTACTGGCAGCAGCCTGTCCTCACGAGGTTGCAAGTCCCCGCCTTACTACACAGATGCTTCTTGGCACCTGTCACCCTCCCAGAAGCCTCTTGATTTCCCCAGTCAGGAAAGGTCCCCCTCTGTTAAACTATCAGTAAACAGATATATTTTGTAAAGGGGGGAGTCAGTCTTGCACTATTTCTGACATAAAAAGCCATCTACACAAGAGACGCAACAAAACCCAAGCCAAACTCCCCGCCATCAAGGTGACGGTTCTTAGTGAGCAGCCGGTCGGACAGGGCAGAGCTGCCCTTGGGGTCGCTTGGACTAACTCTTCCCGGGGGAGGGGGGGGGCGGGAGAAAGCCTTGCCGTTAGCAGCTCAGCATGGCGCTGCTCCGCCGCCGGGGCCCCTAGAGGTGCACAGCGGGGCGGAACCAACGGAGATGGACTGACTTGGATCCCACGTTCCAGGATCGTGACCCTTCCTATTAGCCATGAGGACGCTCCTGCAATAGCACCTGGGCCAGTCCTCGGGCCACGCCTCTCATTCCTGCTCAGGCCCATCGCAGCCCTCCCTCCGTCTCAGAAATGGAGAGCCGGAACCTTGGGACGCCCGCCGCCATACCCACCATAGGGTGTACAAGTGCCATTCTCGCCAGCACTGCCTGCAGCCGGCTGCTGTCCAGGCCCCGGCGTGCTGCTCAGCTGCTCCTGGCAGACATAGATGGTTAGCCGAGGCCTAACCGACCTGCAATCGGAACATGCACTCATGAGGCGGGAAGAGAGAGCTGCCGTCTCAGGTGGGCGCAGACCACCGACAGGAGTCTCGGTTCTACAGTGTCACTCCATTATGTAAAGTAATTTGCAAATCAAAAGCACGCACATCACACCACTGTCACAGGTGGTCTCATCTGATGACCCAGACTCTCAAGCCATTGAGATGGGCTGTCACAGGTTGGCAGGTTAAGTTGCCACGGTAAGTCAATACTTAGAGTTCAGATTCCATTTGAAAAGGAACTCTGACATCAAGGTCTAGTAACAGCAGTGATAACTGGATCTTAAAAGCCAACAGCAGTTACAGTTTCATCCTTGAACTCCACAGTGAAAGTTGACAGTTTAACAACTATTTAGTAGTCACGACCTTAAAAACCATAGATTCTGTATAGCTCACCTAAATGAGAAGTTTTGTTTTCTTGGCAACAAACCCAGTCGTCTTCATAACTCAGTCCTGCCCATGTGCTTTTCTACCAGTCTTACAGTCTACCTCTGCCCTCATCAGTGCCTGCGTCATGTCTGGGCCTGCCCTGAAGGTGTACCCAAAACAGTCTCCTCGTGAGCGTGAACCTGCCCGTGCCCGAGAGCACGCACAAGCACGCGCCAACCTGGTGTGGGAAGACATCGGGCCCCGGGCCCCCACGTGGAGGGACATTCGTATTTCAAGCAAAACAGTTCCTTTAGACGCAATCTCTTACCTTGACTTCAGCGAGTTATAGAGCCGAATCCCATCAGCTGCACCACAGATTTGTACTAAGTCCTCCTTTGTCAATTTTAATAAGTCGGCACCTAGAAAACCAAGATTTTTTTTCTCAAAAAAGAACTACCAGAGTTGGCTGTTTCACTGAGCTCTGTGTCCACAGCTGGAGCCCTGGTGGCATACTGGGAACCAGGAACCACAGCCTCAGGGGTCCCGAGCCCCTAGTGGTCCCGTGGGAGGAAAATGAGACTGTGGACTCCTGTGCAGACGGGTGGTCTCCGACTCCAAGGAGCAGTGCCTGCTCTGCAGTCTCTCAGAGTTGGAATCGGCTTAATGGCAACACGTGAGGTGGCTGTGCTTTCACAGTTCAAGTGATGTCCTTCGAAACCCTCCTTGGAGCCCCGCGGGTACACATTTACCTGGGCCACTCAAGGACCTCCACCCATCCTCAGAGTCAAGGAAACTAAGGCCTATTTCCTATCCCGTGTGGAGGACCTTAGAGCAGAGCCTGGGCAACCAGGTCAACAGGCTTCTACATCTGTCTGTCCCAACATAGGACGCCATGCTTACTTGGTTGTGCTGTTGTGGCTCTGTGGAGCAAAGTCATTGTGACTGCAGATTCCTCAACTTTGAAATCAGTTAATATAGTCTAAGAAAAAAAGAATTGGAGTACAGAATATTGGGACCTTGCCTGAAGTCACACAATTATACTTGGTAGAACTGGGATCAGGAGGGTTTATTTACATTGTAAAGTGCAATACAAAGTCTTTCTGAAACTTAACAGGGGTCACTAGAACCCGTTTTCCTTTGCGAGCCCAGCAGAGGAGCTGCATGCTGCACTTGTTTCCCTCCTGGATGTCACCGAGTTGGCATCTAGGGTTTGCTGTAAAGTGCAAGGGGAAGGAGTGCAGGGCTGAGACTGGCCTCAGAGCAGTTTTTGAAGCTGGGCTACTTACACCGGTGCTGAACATAGCTGGACCTTTCTACCAGTTGTGACAGCATTTATTGGACACTAAGATGCCCTCTCAGATTCCAGCAGGCTTTATATGTCTCTATCCCCTTAATTATGTAACAAGATAATGAAGTTCTCCTGCTTTTAGGACTCAAATGAGAGCCTAATAAAAGTTGGGGTTTATACAAAACGTAAAAACCATGACACATACTTCTCAACACACACCACACCATGGGCTCAGGGTAGAACGATGCTCACCTCTCCACCAGCACCTCCCCCACACCCACCCTTCCCTTCCCCCACTGCTGGACATGGGAGTGCCCACCAGGATTAGAGTAGGTCCCTTCCTCTGCCGCCATCCTATTGCCAGCACGGTGTGTCTGGACGCCAGGCAAAGATCAGGATGGGGACCTGAGCGAGCACCTGCTCCTGCCGTCAGGCCTGCTAAAGCCCCGCACTCCAGTGTCGGCGTTTTCTCCGCCCTATGTGCTGCTCATGCATGCCCCCACTGAAATTCCACAAAATCCAGTTGGGCAGACCATGATGATGTTTTGTAGGCAAAGGGTCCCAGGGCCAATCATGCCCCTGAAATGCTCCATCTGCCAAACTGGACACACCTAGTCCTGTCCCTCCAAACAGGTTGTCCACAACACACCTCAAGGAGAGCTGCTTGGCTCCTTGTGCAATCTACCCAATGTGCCCTCAGCTTACTGTGCAGGGAAAAATGGTCACTGCAGCTGGGTGTGCCTGACCTAGACGGAGGGAGGGTCTCTGGTAGCTTAGTGATTATTCGCTGGACGGCGATTCATAGAGCCAGCAGTTCAAAACCACCAGTGCTCCACAGGAGAAAGGGCTTTCTGCTCCTGTACAGTCTCAGAAACCCAGAGAGGCACTGCTACCCTAACCTACAGGGTCACTGTGGGTTAGAAGAAACTAACTAGCAGGGGTTTGTTTTTAACCCAAGATTATCCATACCAGGGAGTACAATTTGGCAATAAAATGGAGAAAATTCTTAATACACGCAGCTACTTAGATGGATGTTAAGGACATTTTGTTAAATGAAAACAGTCAAATATAGCAGAGGATATAGAAGAAGGACTTCCCAAAGTTTGTGCTCCTGTATGATTCCATTTATATCAGTTTGGGAAATGACAAGGTCCCACAGATGGAGAGAGATTAGTGGTTCCAGGGAATCGTGAATGAGGGAAGGGTTAGGTCTGATTACAGAGAGTCAATCAGAAGGGTCGCTGCAGGTGAGAGCACAGTTTTGTATCTCAATGATGACAGTCACAGGAATTTACCCGAAATAAAAGGACATTATACCACAGTTAGTCTCCTGGTTTAATTTTATATGCTAATTATGTGAGATGTGACCCAGGTCAGTGAAACAATGCCAGGTGCATAGGGATTTTCTTGTCTTTGCAACTTCCTGCAAAACTACACATGTTACGAAAAAGGAGACTGAAAAACACAGATATGCTTCCAAGTGAATTCTCATCTGGGGAATTCTAAATTGTACCACTAGCAATTTTCTAGTCTTAAACAGGTATGACACAGTTAGATATGCCAGGTGTTACTGGTGAGGGGAAACAGGTGATGGCTACTGAGGTCTGTACAATGTTTCATCAATCTAGAATTATTACAAAGTAAAAGTCAAATTTCTAAAGGGTAAGAAAATTCTAGAGGCAAAAGAAAATGTAGACACAAGCATACCTGAAAAATTGGAAAACAGTCTTGAGTAGGAAGAGAATCGGTTTTTGAGCAACCATTGCTGTGTTTCCTGGGTCGTGGCTGAAGGCTGAAGTTGCTGTTAACAACAAGTGAACAGAGAGCGAGAGAGCAGTAACTTTCAAACTTGAGAGAAAACAACCCAAGTCTCTGCTATATTCTAAATAAAACACAGAAATTCTATAGGTTTAACGTAAAAAATCACCTAAGAGCATAAATTCAACTGTTCGAGTGACCCCATAATGACAAGAGGTCCCCAGAAGAGGCCACCAAATCAGAGCCCAAAACATACTGGCTGCCTCCCAGAGCCACTGAGAGTGGGGGGAACATACTCACCTCACCAGTGGCTTGTGACACTGCGTCTCCCTGATGATTCGGGGAAGAAGAATTACTGGGGGGAGAGAGAAGAAAGGATGACCTTTTAAAATAATTCCCCTCCCAAAGCAAAGACATGAAAGGCTCTGAAACGAGGTGACTTAAAGACTAAAATACTGGGCATGGGTGGGTGGGTACAGTGATGTTTGCCCTAAGAAATAGGCACCAACCTCTGGTTGATCAATTTCAGGATGAGATCAAGCCCCTGAAGACCCTACGTCATTTATGTCCCCACCACCCGTCCTTGTAAGAAATTAATTTCTAATGATCTCTCGGGGTGCCAGGAAAATGAAAGTTGATTATTTTTCACGTGGGGTATGGGGAATGAGAAATCAAAACAATTGAAAATAACCAAAAATATATAATAACCTACAAGAAATAGTGTAATACCCTTTAACCAAAATAAAAAATATGTATGACCATATATACTACAGTATAATTGAGACACCTGATTTTACTACAAAAAACTGGGGGGCTTTTTCCAGCATTAAAAAAA
The DNA here is from genome assembly GCA_004026705.1 of Nesogale talazaci. Lineage (NCBI taxonomy): Eukaryota > Metazoa > Chordata > Mammalia > Afrosoricida > Tenrecidae > Nesogale > Nesogale talazaci. The sequence continues at coordinate 88,385 of PVJH01006853.1, forward strand.
AGTGCTGAAAAACTCCACTTACACTGGAGTATCTATGGTAGTTGAACTAACACCAGGAACCCTGGTGGCCCAATGGGTTAAGCATCACGCCGCTAACCAAGAACACAGTGGGGAAGAGATGAGGCTATCAGCGCCCCTAACGATTGACAGTTCCTAAAGCCTTAAAATGGGTGCCCCGAGTCAGGCTCAACCTGATGGCTGTCATCACATCTAACCACGTCCCTTGTCTTCCAAAAGGAAAGGGAAGAACCGCTCCGGAGGGCGGTGGCCGCCTCCCTGGGTCCTTTCGCAGTACCTGGAGCTCAGTGAGTCCCAGGTTTCCTCCTGCCCTCTCTGTACCCAGGAGCCTCCTTGCTGTTCCACCTCACCGAGAACGCACGCAGGCTCATCGTGAAATGCTCCCTGCTGCGACATAGTGACCGCCGTGCGACTGCACTAGGAGCAACGAGCTGGCAAAGCAAGAGCAGACCACGGTTCTCCTCCGAAACGGAAATTCATGGCATTTCCCACTGCTCTGCGAAGGAGGTTCCAAATGCTCATGGAGAAATTCCAGTACCTTTCCATTCGGTTTCTCCACAAATTTTTTGAAGCCACCCAGGTATTTTTAAGAAACACCCCCACCCCCCCCACCCCACCCCCCCGAAGATGCTCTAAAGGGAGCGTGGAGCGGCCGCGGGCCCACGAGCACACGCAGCGTAGTCGGTACCTGTCGGGGACACTGCAGCTGCTCTGCGGGGGGGAGGTGAACGTGGCCGCTGCGTTAGGGCTGTTATTCACATAGGCTGTGGGGGTATCGGGCCACGGAGAACACTGAGGACAGAAACAGAAAGGAATCAGTAACTGGCTTGAGAAGTACCCGGAAGAAATGTTTATTATTCACGCTCTAGTCTGGCCAAATCCAAGATTATAAAATGCAAGGAAAAGGACTCATCAAGCAAACCTCACAGACACACTTCACGTTTACTTCTGTGTGGCCCAGAAAATGTTGACCTGCTGTGTGCGGCTAGCGGCAGATGACTCGGAGCAAAGACCTAACGTGCTAAGTGTATGTGTCTGCACGATTTCACCTCCCTTTGTACTGAAGTCTCAGTGAACTCTCAGCTCCCTAACAAGTCCCTATCAATGTTCAAGAAGAGCAGAGACGCGCACACATTCAGAAACAACCCCCGACAGAACCTGCCCTACCTCAGGCCCCCTGCTCGCCCTCTTCCCCAAAGCCCGCGCGCGCTCCCCTCCCAGGACCACAAAGGTCCAGCCTCAAAATGCGTCAACTAGGTAAGCCCCTGCCTCTCTGTCTGTCACTGCTAACAGCATGGGCAAGTATTTTCTACCTCAGGGTGCCATTTCCAATCCAGTATAGAGCAAAGTCACACGTACAAGGGTTGAAAGGGCCTAAGTTTAAAGTACATTGTGGCGGAGGGGAGAGGAAAAAAAGCTGACAGCAAGGGCTCAATATAAAGAAAATGTCTACAAAAGAGCCAAGGCACCAGATGTACAAACATGCCTGATTCGATGGCTGTGGGGATTGTGATCAGAATTGTACAAGTCCCAAATAAAATGATTTTTTAAAAAAATTTAAAGTACACTGAGTATTCTGGCCTCAGTATGGTCTGCAGGGTCTCCATTTCCCTCCCCAAATATCCTTCTCTACACTGGTCTGAGAAGACCCTCGGTCCTGGGTGCTGCTTTCCTAGTGCACTCTGCCGCCACTGTACACAAGAGGGGGGTCTGTCTCATCTCTGTGGCCCTGGGGTGCAAAACCCTCCTGAAAGACACAAGTCTAGATATGGAGAAGAAAGCCTCTCGAGACAGGACTCCAATGGCTACCAAAATTTTAAGTCAGGTGTTTTCATTTTTCTTTAAGCAGATTTTAAGCAGGGCCTAAATGAGCTGCCAGCTGGTATATAAATAATTACTGGATAATTTTTTAAATCACTATGATTTTGGAAGAGTTGTTCAACTTAATGGAACTATTGAAACAACTTTTCCCCATCTACTTATTAAAATAAATTTCTTACGTCTATTTAAAAATGAATTTGTGTTCTATTCTGTCGCATTGAAAATACATTTCCAGTAACATTTCAGTTTTTAATAACTATCCATAAAAAATACCTGAGATTTTTTTTCTTTAACAAATTTGTAATAAGACTGAGCCCCTGTGGTGTAAGTGGTTGAGTGCGGGACGGCCTTGGTGTTTCAAATCCAGCGGCGGTTCTCAGGAGCAGCGCTGGGTAGCTCCCATGACCACCAGAGGGCAGTGGTGCCCAAAAATAAACAAATAAATAAATAGATAATAATGCTAAGTTTTAAAAGCTCTCAATTACGTTGAGAAATTTTAAAATTTAGATTCCAATTAATAAAAACTGATTATAAAGTCCTTGTGAAAAGACATTTAGACATAAAAAGGTCACATTAGGGGGGCTGAGCCCCGGTGGTGTAGTGGTTGTGTGCGGGACTGTGGCCCACAGGGTTGGCAGTTCAAATCCAGCAGCAGCTCTCCAGGAGCAAGGCTGGGCCTCCTACTCCCACCAGGGGGCAGTGATTGCCCCCCCCCAAAAAAAAAGGTCACATTAGGATTATGTTCTTTGAAGGAAGTGAAACAGAAGCATGAGATATCAAGAAGAATGAGGTAAAATTTCAGCTTATTCAGGAGCTGAACACACACTTCAAATGAATGGCCAAGGTTATCAAAGGGCTCTGATCTTTAGTGTCTGAGAAGAGCCCTGGTGGCGTAATGGTTATGCATTGGACTGCGATCCGCAAGATCAGCAGTTCAAAATCATCGGTCTGCCTCTGGGAGAGCGAGGAGGCTTTCTGCTCCTGTCACACTCCAGGCTTAGACACTCACGGGGCATCGCACCCTGTGCGATAGAGTCACTGGAGTGGGCGTCAACTCATGACGGCTGAGTTTTGAGTTGAGAGTCCATAGAATAATTTCTAAGAGCAATATAATCATTTTAACAGAAAATTTAAGTTTAGTATGGCAGAAAATTAGTTCCTTTTCAAGTACTTGAATTTGTAGTGTGAACTTTCAGTGTGAGGGTAGGGCAGTGAGACTGTCAAGACCAAGTGTAACAGACCTAACGGGCTGGACCTACCTCTCACCCAGGGCTCAGACCCCCACCTGTCTGACACCCACTAGAAGCACAAATGCAAGGAAAATAAAATAATCATTACAAAATCATAATGCTCTTTCCAATTACCCAATTCTGTATCCCCCTTGAAAACGGGAACAACAATTATAGATTTATTATTCAGCTATTATCCAAGTGACCGTAAATTGGGGGAGGGAGAATCTACTTTAGCTAGATAGCTTTGCCAAACTTACTACATTTAATTCTAATAATGCCACCATAAATGAACTTTATACAACGAAGCCAATTCTTTTTAAACTAGGGTCTTTCTTTGGGTTTCTTTCACATTACAAAATTGGATTCCCTCTGTTTACACAGTTTGACGAACCTAAGAGTCACTGAACCAACTGACTATTTTACAGTTATTTAAAAGTAGAAAGCAAGGACCTCTGATGGCCTCGTGGTTAAAGAACTTGGCTACAAAACACAAGGTTGGCAGTTCGGACCTACCAGCTGATACATAGGAGAAAGATAAAACATCATGATTCCTCCCATGTTTTCTGGTAATCATTGCCAGCTATCTAGCTCAGCAAATGAGCCTTCTAGAAGTTCTACGCGAGTGTGGCAGAATAAGGTAATGCAGTCTGGTTTACTGACCAGGACTGTTACACATTGAGTTTCTGTAAGCAAAAAGAGAGGTAACAATTTTGACATCTAAAGCGTGTCCAATAAATGAGAGTCTTGATTTACCGAACATCGGGAACCTAGTTGTAGTCAATGAAAACTGGTCCCACTGGGAGTTTTCTAATTTTAGAAATAACAGATTTTATATTCTGTAGCTGGCCAGGCTGAATGAAATACTAAAGCCTGCCTGTGTCCTATTTTAAAGGTTTCCTTTGCAATTTCAATTCAAAAATAAAGCATACCAGGAAATTTTCACAATGTTTCTTTTATCTTGTCACTATGCTGCCAGTGGCTTGTTCCCCTAAAAACAATCTGTAATTCATGAAAGCTCTAGCAAGCCCTGGCCTGGACTCCGTTAGGCAACGCTGAGCCATCTAAGGCTGGAGCAGTTGGCAGCCCTGTTTTGAGTCAGTAAAACACAGCTTGGGGGCAGAGATCAACAGACACAGTAAGGGTTTTGTTATGAGTCTTTTCCTAGGAGCCAATAGTAGTGACTCTCACCAGTGTGGGGCCAGTTCACACAGCCTCTTTTCGACTTTAACAAAAAGTCTTGCAGTCTGGATATCCCTTTTTTCTGAAAGCCAATTGAAGCTATCCAAGAACTACAAGAGAAATCGGCCTGCCTTCATAGGCAGGATTTGAAAGAATCTAAGAAGTATATAAAGTGCAGTGGGCTTTCTTTTTAAGGGATTGTTTCATACCCAGCTTTTTAAAAAGCAGCTTTCCAAGATGAGCCATAAGTACATCTAGAAGCATCCTAACCAGACCAAAGACCGCAAGCAACACATGACCTGGGGAGATGTGAAATCCCAATGCTGAGGTTTTACCTCTCTTGGACCTGAGTTAGGAAGCACTTTCAGGGTAGTGCTGCGCTATCACTGAGTTCTTCTGTTTATACATTACCAGAGTCCACGCCCCACACACACACAGACACACCCTTTTAAACCATGTGTTCGCTGACTTGGTTTGAATGGAAGAGAACACCTGGCACAGGGACTCCTGGCACATAGCTTAGTACAGTCCCCATCGAAGTCGCACCAGGATGCACTGAAAACATTGTCCCCCCCCAAAAAAAGAAAGCCTGGTCTGAGCCCCGGTGGCGTCGTGGTTGTGCGACTGCGGCCCACTGGGTTGGAGGTTCAAATCCAGCAGCAAGGCTGGGCCTCCTACTCCCACCACCAGAGGGCAGTGATGTCCCAAAACCAAATATATATTTTCACTCACTGCTTTACTTTAGGAATGAAGTCTTTGTGACAGTGACCCTAAACTCTATAGATAATGTGGAAATATGTATTAAAGTAAGAAATCTACACTTTGCATCTTGATACACAAACACTGCAATGATGGGTTAGTGTTGCCATTATTACCTATGATGACAGTTATTTCACAAGGTGTTCACTGCACTGGGGTTATATTTGCTGAGAGTCTAGAGCTGATTTAAGTTAGCGTCACAAGATGATCCTTGCAAATAAGTCACACCATACAATACTTTCTTTTGCTCTACTTTTCCTGACAAAGCTCACTGTCAACTAAAAGCGCTCTGGCTGCGTGTTGGGGAGCGGCCAGGCCCAAGCGTCGTAGAGGGCAGTCACAACGCAGAGGCCAAGAGGAAGCACTAATGCGGCGAGGTGACTCAGTGCTGCCAAATGGGCTTTTGAAAGCACGCCCACACATTCTTATACTACAAGTTTGGGGGGGGAAGGGGAGAACGGACACGACACACACCCAAAGTCTTATACATATTGGCACCGAGCTCGCTGCCCTCTCGCCTCGTGGTGTGAACACTTTGCCTGTTGGCTGTATACAGGAGAAAGCAACGCCTTTTTAAATTACAGAAAGATAAAAATTTCACTACAGAAAGTATGTGCTGTTAATTTCAGTGCTCTGGAGGAAAGGTGTGTGTATGAGAGAGACAGTGATGGAGAGAGGAGGAGGGAGGGAGGGAAGGAGGAGACGGGGGAAAAAAGAACATGGATCTATGAGTGTCGATTCCCCCCCACCCCACCCCCTCCAAAAACCACCCAGTATGGTCAACATTGTTTTTGCACTGTTTTATAGTGTTAGATTTAGGAAATTTTCCTCAGTGAGGAACAAACGGAAAGCAGTGAGTCTAAACAAAAGCAAATGAAATCAGGACAAGGACATGGAGGAGCATCGTGGCTGTCCTGTGCAGCGGGCGGCGGTCCTATATCTAACACTGCACAAGGGCTCTTGCACAATGAAAAGAGAAGCAGAAGTCCCTTACACTGCCTCGCTTTGCCAGAGAATCACCGTAGTCTGCTGGCAAAGTCCGCTTGCTGGACTTTTTCTGCTCATGTTCAACTGCATCTTCAATTATAGGCTCAAGCCTCATCTGGACAAACACCAAAGATTGGGATCAATGTCTTTTCATTATACAAAGAAAGATCTAATACCCTGCCTCGTGCCTCTGCAGTCCAATCCAACAAAGTATGGCTAGCAGGAGCCAAAGGGAAAGAACCTGCAAACCCCAGCCAGGAGCACTCGACATTCTACCACCCAACTCCGCTTGCTCTCCAACCTCAGAGTTTTTAAGGTCTGTTTCTGAGACCTGGTTTGGGACTTCCACATCTTCATTCCAGATCCCCCCCCAGGAAACTACACTGTTAAAACCCCCATATTCGTATTAACTATTTCCCATGAATCTCACAAAGGTCCTCCTATCCACCTGCCACCCCGGCTTCCCCTAACCTAACCCTTTGGAGCGACACTCCTCTCTGTGGGGTGCTGCTAATAGGCGACCCTCTGCTTCTCTTCCGGAACCGCAGTGCCGCCCGCATTACCTCTGTGAGGATGGTGGTGTCATAGGACGGCTGGTACTTTTCTTTTTCGTGGGCAGTTCTCTTCTCCATCTTCTCTCGGTCTGTTTTTTGTTTCCGATCTGCTCCTTTCGGCTGAAAACAAAGTAGATTATGTCCCTTGGCTGAAGAAAGCTAGTAGATTCACGGGTGGAACAAAGCCTTAATTACTGAAGTCTATTTCCATTTCTTACCTTGAACACTTTGATTTGGCAGCTAGCTGAGTGTAGATGATCCGTGTAATCCCCACTTTCATTCTGCTTAAAGGTATCCACTTGAATCCGGAAGGGTACTCCCTTCTCGCCTCCATGCTTCCGGGGAGTAAATTCTGTGCTGATGCAATGTACCTACGCGAAAACAATTCATACTGCAATGGATTCAAAGCACGATTACCTTCGATGTTGGCCCCTCCTCCTTCATCTCCTACTAACATTATAAATTGAAGGTCTTTGACCATGAACTCTCAAACGTGCATCTCAATAGTTCTGAATCGGGTTTACCGCCTGGGTTTCCTTTAGGTGCCAATAGAAATGAGGGTCGATGAGCTCGGGGTCGCCCGGGACCTCCTCACTACTGCAGGCTTGGTCGGCCAAGGGTACAAGAGTGCGGTGACTCCGTGCTGTAGCTCTGATCCCACCTGGACTGTATGTCACTGCTGGAGTCCAACTTCTAGACCTGTAGTGTGTCAGCGCCATCCTGTACTGACTCCCAGCCATCCAAGGGAACCCAAAGATGATCCACCTCATTTCAAAACTTCCTGTCTGCCCTCCAAGGCCACTACCCTGTGGCAGCCAGACAACTGGCTCGGTAAGCGTCCCACACACAGTAACTTATGATGCTCTCTGCCTGGGAGCTTCTACAGGCCAACAAATCCTCTACTCATCCTACCTGTACTCATTTAACTTTTTCTGTTAACCCCTCTATGGCTACTCAGGATCCTGCAGCCCTGTCCACATCTTGTTAATACCAATCTATGCAAAAAGACGCTTCTACAAGTTGAGATTTAAAGGCAGAGCTTATATTGAACTCACTATACAACTAACGAAAACCCCAAGGGTGACAAACCCTGTCTACTGATTACTGGATGATGGGGTCTTACATCTATAAACAAAAAAGCAAAGGGCTGAGCCCTGGTGGCATAGTGGTTGTGCGCGGGACTGGGTTGGAGGTTCAAATCCAGCAGCAAGGCTGGGCCTCCTACTCCCCACCACCAGAGGGCAGTGATGCCTAACCACCACCCCCCCCCAAAAAAAAAAAATTAAACCCTAGCCTACTAGGCTAATCAGCAGTTTAAAGGCATGCAGGGTATTTTTTTTACAGTTATTGGCACACAATCCACATATCCTACAATTCAATGTCAATCATATCAAGATGAATTATATAATCAGTAAGTTTGTCTTGGTGTTTGTATTTCTTCATTGTTTTCGTTCTCAGATACAACAGTTTTTTGTTGTTTTTTTGTTTTTGCTGGGGGTGGGGTGGGGGGTGCATCACTGCCCTCTGGTGGTCGTGGGCGCTACCCAGCACTGCTCCTGAGAGAGCCGCTGCTGGATTTGAACCACCAAGCCCGCGGGCCACAGTCCCACACTCAACCACTGACACCACCAGGGCTCAGCCCTCTCAGCTACAGTAATATTATTTATTTCAGTATTCAAAAAACACTTTTTAAAAGGGCATACTGCTGTTTTTATCAACTTTTGAAGCTAAGTGCAAGGTACACAGAGTCACTATTATTTTCTTACTACTGTTGGGCTTGAAAATTTCAGCACCATAATGTTGCTGTAATGATGTATTTTAAAACCTTAAGCTTTTTCAAACTCATCCTTTTAAATCGTTTTTCTTCATAAGAAATAGACATTTTTCCTTTTTTTTCTGACATTTTTCTTATTGTGAAAACTAGCGGCAAAAATCTTTGTGCAATGTTGTTTTTTTTTTTTGGGGGGGGGGGGCACCACTGCTCTCCCGTGGTGGGAGTAGGAGGCCCAGCCCCACTGCTGGAATTGAACCTCCATCCCAGTGGGCCGCAGTCCCGCGCACAACCACTACACCACCGAGGCTCAGCCCTTTTGTGCAATGTTTTATAAATTGCCTCCATGTTAATTTATAGTAACATTGATTTAGATTAAACCTCCACTTACTGTGTATATATATTTTAAAGACATCACAGGATAGTTTACACATACGTAAAAGAAATGATATTTATCCCGATTTATCATTATCCAACATTTCATATTTATGATAAAAGCTTAAAATATACCATCCCAAAGTATTTTGCATATTTGCATCATATGTCCATTGGGCAGTGATAAATACCACTAAGGGAAGTGACCCTAATGCTAGCTGGGTTGGTGACAGTGTGTGTCAGCTGGTCTGCATCATGCTTATCAATGGTTTGCGGGTGATGATGTATTCATCCTCTATTTTAGGAACTGATATGAGCTTTTTTTTTTGCATATTGACCTAACCTATGGAATGTAGTGAGCGGGTGTGTATCAGACATCAAGAGTTCAATCCTAGGGCTGAGCCCCGGTGGCGTAGTGGTTGTGTGTGGGACTGCGGCCCACTGGGACAGAGGTTCAATTCCAGCAGTGGGGCTGGGCCTCCTACTCCCACCACAGGAGAGCAGTGATGCCCCCCCCCCCCCAAAAAAAAAGAGTTCAATCCTACCCACAGCCTTCTACAAGACCAGGTCGAACATGTGTACAATCCACACCTGAATGAAAGCAGATGTGCGTTTTGCAGGGTCCCACAGAAATTCAACTGCATTTAATTGGCTTGGATTTGTCCTTGTGTCAATTATTCCCACAGACATTGGAATATCTATATTAAAA